>VMBQ01017060.1:0-10179 GCA_007657795.1 Dreissena rostriformis | reverse complement strand
TGAAATGACGTCACGATAGTAAACAACTTTTAGATCTATAAAAGATCTGACACTCGTTGTCATATCATACAATATTTTATTAAACTCGTCCAGGAAATTTGTTAGTATGCTCGCTTACTAACACAATTCCTTAACTCGTTTTTTAAAATATGGTATGATTTGACAACTCATGTCAGATCATATATATCAAATGCGCATTTTAGATAAAAGGTGTTGATATCATTTACATGTGTGCAACTCAAAGTCTAAATATATGTGTTCTTACATCGAACGCCGGACGTATTACAGCGTAACGTTCTCGATTGCATAAGTATTAAGCATCTACCAGTGCACATTAAGGTCTTATTGGCCACCGTGCACTGCTCATTTTGGATCGGGGTAAATTTGACCCGCTTTGACTCAAAATTAAATATTTTCCCCGGAAAGTTCACAGGGTAAGGTCTTCACAAAGTGAAGACGTTACGACTCAGCGATGACTTGTAAATAAACTCTGAATTACACACACACAGTATTAAGCGACAAAGTAAAGCAAGACGTTTGTGTTCCCGTAAATATAAACAGTTCAAGTCCCAAATCGTATATAACTAAGACCTTTTGCAGGAATCCTTTCGAATGTACATTTTACTGACCATAAAATTAAACAAAAACAACATCAACAATAGAATCGTTTAAATGATAACGATTTGATTATTGAAAATAGCCTAGTATATATGCACACGACATATGGCGGTGCCACTCGAGTAAATACGGTACGTGCAAATTAAGTATGTACATACATTTCTTTTGCATCCATGCGCTTAATTATAAACATATTAATTACATGCATTTCATACAAACGTAATCAGTTCAAGTTCAGTTAACGTGATTTACTTTCGTTAGAACTGATACCCTTTACAAACACATTTACTGGATCCATGTTACAAAAACTCTCAGTGTTTGTTGGTTAGCTTACCAAATGTCATTATCAGAGTAAGAGCAAACAAGAACGCCCCAGCGAACTTTCACTGAGTGCCCGCTTTGTACGTCACGGACTGAATGATATTTCTGTGCAGAAGAGCGAAGTCGGCGTCTGTCATGTTGCACTTGGAGCGGATGTCTTGTTCCTGAATTAAGTAGTCCCTGCTCTTGTTCGTCTCCGTCTCCGATCCAAGGACATCGCTCACGGCAGCACAAACTAAAAAGTACGTGACTGTGTAGAGGATTAGAGCTAGAGTCCGTGTGTATTGTTTCTTCATATCTATACGGCGTAGTGATTAAGGGTGGTCGTGGTGATAACTGCCTCTGGGTCTTAAGCCTCACCCGATTCAAAACTGCCGTAAGGTTCACTTTTGTATCGCGTTTAGTTGTGATGCGGTCAACGTATAATGTGGATCTCGCTCCCAGACTAATCTCAAATGGGTTTGTAAAGCTGACGTGTTACATTATCAAATCTACGCTGAGTGTTTGATTTACTTATTGACGAGTGCGGTATTAAATGAAGCCAAACTGGACTCCGTCGATCATCGTGTTTAGATTCGTCGAATGTTATACAGAGCAATATCGGTTATCGCGTCCATCTCAATACTAAAGCACATTACTGATTGACTCCACTTTCCATACTTTGTTTTCATTGTACATGCGTTTTATTTTTTAGATGTCTGGGCACGGTTATTTCTTTGGATGTTTGCTTCCAATATAGCACGGTTCTCGTCCTGACAATTTATTCCGTGACTTCGTTAAACGTCCTCTTTGTGGCGGAATTCTGAAAGTATATACTGGCTCTGGTAATGTTATTGTTCTGTATTATAATGAAGTTTACAAACGATGTTCACGAATAAAATTACAACCGCCCACGGACTAGACATAGCTCCTGTTCACACTACGTTAAAAGGTGGACTAACGCATACCCAGGACATTCATGCATTTGTATTACTAAAACCATTAAAAAAATAATACCAAAAGCATTTTCTGCAATAATACATTCTTAGTTCTAGATACATGCAACTAATTCATAAACGTCGTAATAGCCCATTGTTAATATGACAGTTTTCAGTTCGAAACGAGAAACCGTTGATATAACTTCTACAACATCGTCTAGAATAGAATATTATGAGTGGTGCGTACATATAATTATTGGTGATCAACTTTAAGCTTTAAAAAATCCCCTGCATTGCAATGGTGATTACTGTTAAGCTGTACAACAAAACGTGTACACTTGATGTCATGTTATAAATCATTGCAAAGACACATGTAAGCATGTTATGTGTGTACTAATTTCATGTATTTCTGTCTTATACAATCGTTATTATGCTATAACTAAATGGAATCAAATTCAAACTCACTTTTTTTGCTTTTAAATAACAAGGTATGGGGAAAATCTTTATTTAAACGTGTGTGTTGGTAATTAATTCTGGACTAAGTTTGGTGTTCGAACAGTAATTCAATTCGTTCAAATCCCAAATGCTACGCATCGATCGTTCCCAGGCTGTAACCCCTGCTTTAATCATTTATTTTATGTCGTGTTGTATGTATCGTTCCAAGGCTGTAACCCCAGCTTAAATCATGTATTTTATGTCGTGTTGTCTGTATCGTTCCAAGGCTGTAACCCCTGCTTTAATCATTTATTTTATGTCGTGTTGTATCTATCGTTTTAAGGCTGTAACCCCTGCTTTAATCATTTATTTTATGTCGTGTTTTATGTATCGTTCCAAGGCTGTAACCCCTTTTTTAATCATTTATTTTATGTCGTGTTGTATGTATCGTTCCAAGGCTGTAACCCCTGCTTTAATCATTTATTTTATGTCGTGTTGTATGTATCGTTCCAAGGCTGTAACCCCTGCTTTAATCATTTATTTTATGTCGTGTTGTATGTATCGTTCCAAGGCTGTAACCCCTGCTTTAATCATTTATTTTATGTCGTGTTGTATGTATCGTTCCAAGGCTGTAACCCCTGCTTTAATCATTTATTTTATGTCGTGTTGTATGTATCGTTCCAAGGCTGTAACCCCTGCTTTAATCATTTATTTTATGTCGTGTTGTATGTATCGTTCCAAGGCTGTAACCCCTGCTTTAATCATTTATTTTATGTCGTGTTGTATGTATCGTTCCAAGGCTGTAACCCCTGCTTTAATCATTTATTTAATGTCGTGTTGTATGTATCGTTCCAAGGCTGTAACCCCTGCTTTAATCATTTATTTAATGTCGTGTTGTATGTATCGTTCCAAGGCTGTAACCCCTGCTTTAATCATTTATTTAATGTCGTGTTGTATGTATCGTTCCAAGGCTGTAACCCCTGCTTTAATCATTTATTTAATGTCGTGTTGTATGTATCGTTCCAAGGCTGTAACCCCTGCTTTAATCATTTATTTAATGTCGTGTTGTATGTATCGTTCCAAGGCTGTAACCCCTGCTTTAATCATTTATTTAATGTCGTGTTGTATGTATCGTTCCAAGGCTGTAACCCCTGCTTTAATCATTTATTTAATGTCGTGTTGTATGTATCGTTCCAAGGCTGTAACCCCTGCTTTAATCATTTATTTAATGTCGTGTTGTATGTATCGTTCCAAGGCTGTAACCCCTGCTTTAATCATTTATTTAATGTCGTGTTGTATGTATCGTTCCAAGGCTGTAACCCCTGCTTTAATCATTTATTTNATGCTTTTTATTATGCCACTAGTGCACATTAACGTAGGAGACGCTGACATGATATTTTAAAGTGTTATCGGATACCCCATCCGATAACGCTTTTTCACGCTATAACGTTCTATGTTAGTTTAGTCACGCCCACTCTGAGAACTACTTTTTTTAGCGGTAGAATGTCGCTTACATCGCTAAAATGGCTTAAATGTAAACAAACTTCGCGTTTCATATTTTATTCAAAACAGTTATAACGAAGCATTTATTTTAAGAAAACACAAATAATGTATTAAGATAATAAAAAAAAATGAAATATCAATCAAATAAGCAATAATTCATGGAAAAATACAAAAATAAAAATTTGCAACGCTGCCATTCATTTGCTGCAGATGAAAACAAATTGAAACAGTAATGATAAACATAAAGTCATAATTTTATTTACACAAATAGACTTAACACGTTTTATATTTAAAAAAAAACATGACAAATTTGATCAAAAGAAGAATTTATGACAAATATTCACTAAACATCTTGTCTAAGATAATATAAAAACATATGATAACCAGAGAGTAGATCTCTGTGATAACTAACACTTTATATTGCTTTCCTTTTTTGTGGCATTCTTATGAAAAGCAAGGTAAACAGGTGAATATCATACACTATGAGTTAACATTGACCAAGTAAAATACTTAATAATTGATTGAGATGCTTTGTTTATACCTGTAATGCCAAATAATACATGACAATTTCAATTTTAAAGTGTCTGAAATCAATATTGCACATAAAAAAATGGTTCTGTCTCCACACCCACACAGGAAATGTGTGTAGTCAACCTGAAAATGAAATAAAGAAGCCTTTAGAAAAAAAACATCATCAAACACTTATTGCACAACTGCTTTACTAATAACATTCTAGATCTATAAATTTGTATTAAACTTTATAGTAAAATTTAGATTTCTAATATTAATGTATGCAAAGATAAAACAATAACATAAAAATAAAAAAAATACTCTTAAAAATAAATTTTAACAAACAAGTATTACTTTTCTGAAAAAAAAGAATTAGATGGGTTGATGTGAAGCTGTGCCGGGATGCAGGGGGGGATATCTTGAGTTGGTTGAGAGGCAGAGAAAGACTCGGACCAGTGCAACTGACGATGGTAGAACTGTGCCGCCAAGAATTAGGGTAAATATCATGACCCATGGAATGTGTGGTCGCAACTTTCTGCCATTTAAAGAAAAACATTATTATATTAAAATAAATTAGATCAAATTTCAAAATAGAGTTCATTAATTACATTTTTATGGCACAACTTGAACAAATTACAACTTGAATAAACCCAATATTATTATTACAATATGAAAATGTATAAACGCCACTTTATATAAAAAAATAATTAATTATTTCTTTAAACTTAAAATATTTTTATTATAGACTCAGGGCTTTTTTGCTTATTTAGGGAATAGGCGTTTTCCCACAATTTTGAATGAACAGTGCGTGAATAAATTTCTTCCCAATTTTAAACAGTGCGCGACTCATTTTTTCAAATTTTGTACAGCGCGTGACTTATTTTTTCACAATATTGAACAGTGTGCGACTCATTGTTCCACAATCATCAATTTTGAATGAAAAGTGCGCAACTCATTTTGTCCCCAGTTTTGAATGGTGCGCGATTCATTTTTTTTTTCAAATTTTGTACAGCAAGTGATTAATTTTTCCACCATTTTGAACAGTGCGCGACTCATTTTTTTCACAATTTGAAGAGTTCGCGACTCATTTGTCCCCAATTTTGAATGAACAGCGCGCGACTCATTTTTTTTCCCAATTTTGAACAGGGCGCAACTCATTTTCTCAAATTTTGTACAGCGCATTACTAATGTTTTCACAATTTTTAACAGTGCGCGACTAATTTTTCCACAATTTTGAATAAACAGTGCTTGACTACTTTTTTTCCACAATATTGAACAGTAAGCGACTCTTTTTTTCAAATTTTGTACAACAAGTGATTCATTTTTTCACAAATTTGGACCTTGTGGGATACATTTTTCCACAATATTGAAATCAGAATGAACAGTGCGCAACTACTTTTTCCCAAATGTTTAACAGTGTGCGACTCATTTTTCCACAATTTTGAATGAACAGTGCATGACAGTAGGATAACTGGCACTGATCGTTGGTTCATCATCATGAGAATGGGTGTAAAAAATACCACAAATAATAAAACGTGTGTATTTAAGCATGTATGACAATGAAACTTACCAACCACTCGGCCAGGAAACATATGGTGCAGAAGCTGCGGGATTTAGGATGCTCTCCCACGGATATTATGCAGATCAGTGGTCACACTGGCAGGCAACTTATGACATGTTGGGATTTCCCAATTGTGAAGATATTAACCTCAGGCTCAGCAATACATGTATATGTCTCCAAACAAAAAAATATGTTCATTTATTTTGTCAGTCAAACAACAATTAATCCATTATGTCACTCAGAAAGTCTCAAAACACGATGCAAAACCAAAGCATCTTCGTTTCGTCTCACACACAGCTGGCAGCGTCGCTGAATATTGCACAAAAGCAACTTCCTTGTGAAGTTCCAGCGACTCGAATTATACCCGCAGTCGCGTTCCCCACCCACTTCGACTTCGCACGTTGAGAGCTATTTTTCGAGGAAACCGTTAACATCTCACGACTAAACGTATACTACGGAGATAGACAAGTTGAAAAATAAATCACTGTTACCAATTCCAATAACGTTAAAATCCCGTTCCATTTTGTAACTGTATTTTTTGTTTCATTTTTTCACACTACACATTCGCATTGACTTTGAGTTTGAAAATAGCCGTATGTGAAAGTACATGTACATATTCGATTGTGTTATTATAAAAAATATTGTAAATGTATTTTTTGTGCAAAAATTGTAATTTTAAGTATCGATTTCTCACTTCAATTTTTTTATTTTGTTTAAATTTTGTGCATTAAAATGTTATTGTTTGTTGTTTACTTGCGAATTATTTCATACGAATATGCATTGCAGAATTTGCCCAAGTAGCGGATGTAATCAGGCCGATTCATTGGCATATTTTACTACCGTACTTACCATAAATAAAATTTTGCGTTTTTTTTATTATCTTGTTTATATTTTCTTATTTGTTTTAAATGTGGCATAATAAATAAAATATATGGTTGGTGACTTTTGATATCATGTGATATCAGACTCGTCCGATATGGCGTGTGAAAAGGCTCGGCAAGCCTCGCCTTTTCCTACGCCATATCGGCCTCGTCTGATATCACATGATATCAAAAGGCACCAACCATATATTCTCTATTTGCATGGATAGGGGGATTCATATTGTTAAATGATGTACATGTATACTATGTTATTCAAACATTTAACATGGCTTTAAAAACCAAACTTTACACTTGGATAGTCTTTGTTCTAACGGCATACAGTGTAAAAGCTTTACCCGCTTTAATTTAATTTGTTCATAAATTGTATAACGCAAATAAATGTATAGCTGACATACATTGCTAAAATTCTAATAAATCAACTAACAACACCGTGTACATAATTTGCATTATAATCTAAGTTAGTTTATTAAATAAGACGATATTTTGAGAGAAATAACAGACTGGTGTCCTCACATACTATATATAGCAATGCAAACCTTTAATGTAAAGTAATCAACAAAAAACGAGAAATATTATCCTTAGATAATATATACAGCAAATATATTTAAAAAAAACAAGACTATTGTGAAACCTTTGAATTATATTTAAAGGTAATCATGGCTCTGGCGTTACAACTATTATTCAGCAACTAGGCATAATTCCATATTTGCAACGATTTCTCCGTAACGCAACATCAATCAGTCTGAGATGCAATTTTGATCATAACGGACGATACTGTCGAACACATTTAGAGCGAGATCTGACAATCTAAAGTAGTCAGAAATGAGCATTGATCGTGGCTCTGTGCATTAGATAAAGGGGATCTTGCGTTTGCATACAATTAAAGCTTAACAGAACGACAGAGTGCTTTACATACGCTTGAGAAGCGAGGTATTTAAGTAAACATATTTTATTTGCATATTTTATAATGACCCATATGTATATATACATTCTACAAGATATCAAATTCATGTGACAAATAAGTTATTGATTTATATAAAAACATGTAAAAATACTTGTTCTTAGAAAATTTGATATGAAATAAAAACAAGTTGAGATATAATTTCTATAAGTCTTGATAGAACAAAACGTGGGAGTAAATTTGAAAGCAGATTCGATGGTTAAATATTTGCAAATACCTAACGATATTGTATGTGTTTGTTTTTGTTATTATTTATTTAATACTATCGCACTCGAATCATATTTAATTTCAATATTTTACACCTGTGTCAAGTGAACCAGAATGTAAGTTGACACCAGACAATGCATATCGTGTGTTTGTTACAACATAATCGGGTCATTATTCCACCATATGTCACCCATACAAAGTACTTGTTCATAATGTAGCGTGCGACACACAATAACTATATAGATTTCAAAACAATCAACACATATATATAAAATGCAAATGTAAATACCAGCTCTTAACAACAGATGCTGCGCAACAAAGGAATTACATAAATCAACACCATGCGCATTTTTATGGTAGCAACAATCAAAGTTGAGAAAAAGAGAGGCTCAAATGTACTACACTTGGCTGGCTAGAGTGTTGTTTATAGCGTACTCATGTACAAATTGAAGCGTTTCATTGACCGTAGAGATGAGAAAGATGACACTTGGCGGCATATGATTTGTGTATATTTATTGAATGATGAATTTCCAGTCTACACCAGTAGTATTATTACCAGTATGTTGAGTACAGAAAATTAACAATAACCTCAAACTTTGAAATAGAGAGAAAGACTATTCAACACGTCGTTTTAATGATGACATTTTGTGGAAGCTATTTTAGGTGTGCGATGAAAAACGCACTCACAATTTGCACACGGTGCATGATGCAATAATTTAAGCATTCACCTTTAATTGAAACATTTACCTTTGGGCTAGTAATACATGGCGAACATGTCATGGGTACAATTGCAATTACAAATAAATATCTAATGGTTTACTTGTTCATGCAAATATCCCATTCACATTTGTATGCTATTATGTGTTGCTGTTTTTTTTATATACAACAAAAAGTTGAATGTTGATCGTAAGTAAAAAGGAGTATATTTTTATTAGAATAAATCAGTACATAATGCAAAATAGAAAGTTAACTAATTAACACAAGGCTTCTTTTTACTGCTTAATTTAAACGTTGCATTGTGATCGTTCACCTGTCCATTCATTAGTTCATCAAATGGGGATAACCCCCTTAACTGCGTTAATGCGAAATAAACATGTAGTTGACCGCAGATCCCATGTGTTCTCAATTGTCAGACGAACCAACAAGCCTCATTTCAAGTTGTATTACACACGTGTATGCCGCTATAGCTGTAGAGGACTTTCCTGCATATGTCCTTGGTACGAAATACGAATAATGGATTTCAAACATAATAATAGTTTAACATTTATATATGATAAGTAAATAATTGTCTATATTATACAAGAAAATGCTTACAATGCAACAAACACGTAAACACTATTTAATCTGTGTTATAACCTTGCAAACTGTCAATGCAGAGCGAAGGTGTTTATTCCAGTAAGCCTTATTATATGATTAGTTTGTGTAGACGGTTACGTGTTCGTTGTATTTTGCATGTAGTGTGTTTATTGGTTATTGGTCATTGATAATACTTTCAATAGGCTGTGGGTTTATAAAGAGTCTCAGTAGTTTTACATTGTTACAATTCATTTCAAAATAACGTTAGGGTCCGGAGAAAACATGTTTTCCGCTTTCAAACATAACTGGGTGCTACAGTGGTTGCGCAATTGGATTTATTTATCCAAATTGGTTAGGAAGTAAAGTTCGTAAATTACATACAATGCGTATTTAATGTTACTGTAGTCTCGTACGTCAAGACAATGCCATTGATTGAACAAGTCTAATTATTTCACAATCCCAAACGGAGCACCCATACTTTTATTTTATTCAACAGTTTTATAATGAAGTTTATTCGTGCCTCAGCCCACACGTGCATATTTAAATAAATTTCTAATGAATTCACCTTAAGTACACTGTATGCAAGTAAACGAAGCGAATAACGTCAATAACTTATGCATAGGTTTAACAACCAAACAAAAGAGACAATATCGGTGTCTCTCTTCCTCTTCCTCTTACAAGATAAGCCATTAAACGGAATGCGATACTCCTATTTCCAATAAATAACCTGTTATAATGTGTACGAAATGTCGAAAAGCTGTATACTATCCTTCGTTTGCAAAATATAATTGAACGACGGTTCACAAGCTAAGAGATTTTATAAATGGTTGGTTAACAATGATCACCAGTAGACGTTTTCCTAAAAAAAGAGCATCAGGACTAGTAATCAATAACACTTTCTTAGAGCTACGACTAAACATAACGATTTTTCTTAAAACTGTAATGATCTTGTAGTATTAAAAAGTGCAA
>VMBQ01017055.1:0-10224 GCA_007657795.1 Dreissena rostriformis | reverse complement strand
GTAGTAGTAGTAGTAGTAGTAGTTGTTGTTGTTGTTGTACACTTAGAGACTTTTCTAACGCGACACTTTTCAAACTAGAACTTCTCAGTTCTCAGAATAAGATTTTGATTAAAAAAATGTAAGCCTCGTATGATTATTTAGAAGCGCAACGTGCATTTTTTGTCATTTTCAGGCGACCTATCTCACGTGCTTCAACGTCCAATCGTCATGGATTAATGATTTTATCGTTAGCTCGCACCGAATGTAGTCAAATGACCACATTTAAAATGTTAAATGACAAGCTTTACTCATTCGTGAGATATATAAGTTTGAAAAGTGTAGCGTTAAAAAGTTTTCAATACAATTGCAGGTAGCATGCTATTTGCCTAAATGCGCGGTTGAATATATTCATATGGGCCATACATTTTTTTTTTTAATTAATTATGTTTCCTTGGTGAAAGAACCCAACTCAAATGATTAAATTGAAATACATTTAGAATTATATCGCTTTTCACCATTTTCACGTGCAAAAAGATAAAACCTTACATACCCCAGGGGCTAAAGCGTCCGATCGTCATGAATGAATGTTTTTATCGCGAGGTTGCTCCGAATGTAGTCAAATGATCACATGTAAAAATGTAATCAAAATCATATTGAGATATTCAAGTTTGAAAAGTATTGCGTTAGAAAAGTCTCCAAGTGTAGAAGCATAAAAAGTATTATAGTTGTATAGTTTTACTCTGTTATGCCACCTTCCAGGCCAGTACGTGTGAAAGTTATCGAAGTAACTTGCAATTTTTTCAAATTTATATTCTTTATCAAGTACTCCATCTTCACCATGCCCAATGTGAATGAAGCCCTGACGAGTTATCCCATTGCAGGTGTTGTGCATGAAGATTTCATTGCCATTTCGAAAGATTATTACACACGCACATACGCCGTGATTATTCCACACGCACATACGCCGTTCGAACAGACTTCCGTTTGAATATGGACCTATACAAAAACTGTCTATCTAAGTATCATATAACTTAATAACAGAAAACAGTAGTTTCAAACTAATATCAACACGTATTAAACATTCGAATTAAAACAAATACTAATCGCATTAAGATTTTATTCATTCACAAATATAAGGCCAATGAAACTTGCAGAATATGTGTCAGAACACAAGACTAGTAATACTATGACATCATGGTTAAAAATCATTAAAGGGACTTGTTCACACTTAAATTGCACTTTTTAAAAAAAAATTCATTTAATGCTTTAAATTGATAAATTTAAATATCGGAAATAACGTGCTCCAGTATAAAACAAAAATAAAGTTAAAATAAGAAAGAAAAAAAGTAAGCCGCACCAAGGCTCAAACCACTGACCCTTGGATCGGTTTTCCCCGACTAAATATAGATTTTAAATATTAATTTCAATATAAACACGCGTTGTGACAACAACAACAACAACAACAACAAGAAATATGGCGGAATTTGTATCGTCAAACACGGAAGAAGAAGGTAAAATATGTTTTTATTATTGTTTATCTCAATAGTGCGTACGATTTTTTACAAAAGTAGGTTAAAAATAGTATAACTGATCAAATGATTCGTTTTTCGTTACATTAGTATATGCATATACATCACAAAACGCGTAAATACTCATACACTCTCGTTTACAGACAGAGACCAAAATTAAAAGCCAAGTTGAATACAGAATACACGTAAGTATTCGCGCAAATAAATTAAATTTGTCATCAGCCTTGGAGTACTGAGATCATTTAAACATTACAGTATCTTTTTACTCTCCTCATAATTGACAACTTTATTTGCTGGCAAATCAAGATGCTGTGCATTTATTGACATATTCATTATTGTGTGTTATATGACAATGAAATTTATTATTCTCTAAAATGCATTTGAATGGTACTGGTTGTTAATTAATTAAAACCCAAAACTCATAATTAATGTATTTTTATCAGTTTCTTTTGCACAGCTATTTTATTTTGCATTTTCTTATGTTGATTTCATTTGAGAATATTGAAATAAGTTTGAAGATTAAGTTTTCAGATATTCAGACTAATTGTGGTTTCATTGAAAAAAATCTATGTTATTTCACAATAATCTTGAATGGAAACAGAAAGAACCACAGTTAAACGCACTTATTGTTGATATATAAAACAAAGTCTTTGTATGTAAAACTTCATCAACTTTAACACCTTCTGCGTACTGGCAAAGAAAAAAGGAAGCGAGAACCTGGCAAAGAGAGTATTGGGTTGCTACATGAGCGAAGAATTTTAAATAATGATCCTGCACTACACTAGGTGCATATTGAAATTTTACAACAAAAACTGACAGGAATGTTTAAAAATGGTGTCATGAAAAATGAAAAAATCTATATGTACATGTCGCTACATCTTATGTAAAAATACTTAGCTTTATGTTCAAAACATTTATTGTATTTTTGTTTAAATGCAGAAATGTGTTTTCAATGATATCATAGACCACCTTACTTATACGGAAGCATATGAGCTGTTGAAGGAAATTGCTGCCAGACAGCCAGAAGTTATCCCTAACAGTCTGTCCTGGACCAGCTTGGACAATCCTCAAGGTAACCTTGATGGTGTTTGCAAGAATTGTCCATTTGGTGGACCATGATGAAGACCAGCTTTGTTGTGGCATGGCCTCACAATACTGTTCAAGCCAGAGACCAGTCTGTTTACTGTTGTTGAAAATGACCCATTTTTCATGTATATTTGTATGTGGGCCTGTTTAACAGAATTAATAATGCACTTAATCTATTTCAAATATTTTATTTTTCTGTGGGACTGTTTAACGGAATTATTAATGCATTTTATCTGTATCAAATATTTTATTTTTCTGTGGGCCTGTTTAACGGAATTAGTAATGAATTTTATCTTTATCAAATATTGTTGCTTGTAATAGGAATATAGAACACGTAAAACTACTAATGTAATTGTCTCAGCTTAAAATCAGAAGTGTAGAAAAGTTAACTCATTTACTGTCAAAACAGTGGCAATTGTGTTCCTGCATCTTAAAAATTGGACAATAACAGCTATATATATATATATATATATATATATAGATAGATAGATAGATAGATTTAGCAAGGGGTTTTGAGTTGTTTTTATGTGTTCCTATTTTTCAGAAAAAGGGTTTAGTGGTGACTGATCCTCTCACCCTCCTTATCCAGGAAACGTTTCGGAAAAACGTGTTCGCACTGAAGATGTGGAGGACACAAGTTGATCACAGTACATCCTTTGGATACATGGACACCTTCAACGGGACGACAACAAAACTGTACCTGCCTTTTGTTTGAAGGTGATCCGTGCCAAATATCCATGTCTAACTGGCAACTATTAGGGTTTTGTTCCGGGACAAGAAGTAGGATGGTGACATTGCATCATAATTGTTTTATCCTCAGAAATTCTATGTTTGTAGTGTTTTTCAGTTCTTTTTTTTTGACAGGAAGTAGTTAATAAATTTATTGTTAACATCTTTTTAAGTCTTGTTGTGTAAGAATGTTTGCAACAGGTAAGTGGATAAATGGTTGTTTTAAATTTGAATCTTCAGTAATACATTCTTTATTAAATGATGTAATCTTATTTCTTTCAATATAGTGTAAATAATAACATAATTATCCTTTGTATACAAAATGAAAACCGAGTTTACTGTTCTATTAATCATTGTTTACTTATCTTGTTCTTTTATCAGAAATATTACAGGGGCATACATACAGTATTTCTTAAATAAAAGGGCAGTTCTTAGAAAATTAACATGTATTTTAGCAATGCATATTCAAATTTTTCCACATTTACAACCAGCAAAAATATGTAAGTATTATTATGTAACACAAATTAATACTATGAATTTACGACTGATTTTGCTGCGCCTGCCATCAAATAAACATGTTTTACTGAAGATGTTATGTGGAAGACTTAATCAATCATTTAATAAATATTTGAGCCTTGCTCTGGGAAAAGGGGGTTTAATGCATGTACTTAAGGCTGTCCAAGATTAGGCTGTGCAGACTGCTCAGGCTAATCAGGGGCAACACTTTCTGCCTTATCTGGATTTTCTCTAAGAGACTCCCTTTCAACAAAAAATAAAATAAAGCAGAAATTGACTGCCTGGTATGATCAGCACATGTTAATCTCGTACGACAATTTACGAACATGCATTAAGCCCCATTTTCCCAGGGCAAGGGTCACCTATTTAGATTTAAGCTGTCTATATGCTCTTTAACTTTTGAATCATGATGCAGTTTCATATAATAATGTATAATGAGTCGTTTTTAATTGATGCATATTCTTTTGCTCAGTGTTGAACTCAACATGTATTATAATAAGTTGTTCACTTAACATTCTTGCAGTAATATTTTGCTGTGTAATATAATAATAAATCAAAATTGAACAACTAGCTTCTTATTTCTTCATGTAATTTATTNAATTTCTTCTTTTCAGAGTGATCTATGATTGAATACTTTGGATCCTCCATTGTAATAACAAAACAATTAACAAAATTCACAATACCTTATACACATAAAACTCAAATAAATATTCTCATGGCATCTCAGGGCACTTGTATGCTATGTTCATTAGTATTTTAACAATGATATTTCAGCCCTATGTTTATAAGCTGTTCACTTATTAAAATCACATTTTATCACCATGATGATGACAGGACAGTCAACCATAATGTCACACATTTGGTCACGCCTTCATATTACACAAATAAATTCAAGCATCATTTCAAATAATAAAGTCATCTACTGACTGAAAAAACAGCCAGGGTTACACATGCACTTTCATACTCAATGGTATACATCCTATAAAACCATGCTGCCAAATTCACACAGCATGTTCCTACCCTTAGTCAGTTATCATTGATTTCAGCTTTGTCAAGTTTTTAATTCATAATAATGGTATGTTGAAGTTAGTTAAAACAATATAGTTACATACACCATGTACCAATTTGTATAAGTAAATCTTCATTATGTTTCCGGGTTGCTTGCCCTTGACCTATTGGATATTGCAGCTCCTCATTAGCCGCAGGTGGATGAGGGGCAATTGTAGAGGCAATCAGCTTTGGATAAGCTGGATCAACAAGGAACTTTGATCGAAGTTTTTTTTCCTTGATGATCTCTGTGTACTCAGTGCAAATACTCTACATGCAAGCACGGCATGTATGTGTATCCCTTCTTTCCATTGATTGGCACCACTGTCCAATTGTTGGCTGCCTTCAATTTACTCTGAAATTACATATTAGCATATTTGTAATTTTGAAATGTACACTAAAACTTATAATAAAAACTATGCATTAAATTTGTTTGCTATTTTAAACATTATTTTATTCATATCATGCCAATCAGTTAACATACAAATACTTTTCTGGGCTACTTGATTCACCAGTATTAATTTATGAACTTACCAATACTTTTCTGGGCTACTTGATTCACCAGTATGAGCTTATGATGAAGTTATCATACTTGAGTCACTAACTGACAATTACTGTACTACTAGAGATTGGAGGAGAATGGCATTGAAATAATTTCATGACCAATCACCATGCAAGTTATCTGAACAGTTCAGAAAACAAACCCGCTATCGGATATCCTCTGGTTTTCATAACATAATAATTATAAAGTTTCTGGTAAAAAATGATAACTCAATTATATAACCAAGGAAGCACATAGAATCTTCTTTAATATAAATATATTATTTTATCAATTAAAATCTACTTAGAAAGGGTTGTTTGCATACTCTAAGTAATTTGTCATCTCTCCAGTTCCAGACACATGACCAGGTGTGGTACTTCTTTGCGACAAAAATGACAGGCCAGGACCTGGTGGAGGCTGATGACCGTGCATAGGTGAAGAGCTTGCTGTTCTTACATTATGCTGAACAGTCAAACTTGCAACAGTTTGGCCGGCGTGTCTTTTCTTAGTACCTTAAAAAGAAGGGTTGTCTAAATTTACAGACAGAATACATAATCGATCACATAATAATTTAAAACAACAACAAAATTGATGCTAAATTGAGGGAATGAACTGTATACTGATAATAAATCATATCCTGATAATTGATTACATATATAATATAATATATACATTTGCATACCAGTATATTTTATAATATACCGAATACAGTAATCATTCATAATTCATCACTTTTCATTAATTTCATGCTTCATTTGACTCAAGAAGAACTACATTTGATTTTGACTCGTGTTGGAGTGTTCCTTATAAGTTATAGAATAACGAATTCATTAAATTGATACGAACATCTAGGGGCATAAAGGCTTATTTTATAACACACAAGGAACAAATTATGTTATCAGTACGTTTCTAGTTTCGTTGCAGAGTAAAATACCCATACGATAAAACTAAATACCTATCCAAAGGTTTGCTAAAATTCCTTTGTAAACACGCATCACTTGCCAAAAACTAAGACGTAGCTTCTAAAACATTACTTACAATTCGTGTGTTTAAGCCATTACACTGTCTTCGTCTCTTCCAACGATACTTCTGTGATTCTGCAAACACTCAGTCTGATCACCAAGATTGATTACTTTCGAGCGATATCGCTGGCTCCGGCTTTTGTTTCTATTTTTTACAATTTCGATCATAGAAATGCAGATGCATTGTTTGTAAACCAAAAGCGGATAATCAAAGCGCGCATGCGCATGCTGCATTCTGGTATACTAGTTGAAATCCCATTCACAATTTCTGACTCGTTTTGCGTCTGAGACGCTTTATAATTTTCAGGTTTTCAAATCGTCAAAAGTTGCATATAATGGATATTTTAGAGCATGGAAACAATTTCGTATTTTTTTTTATCGCAAATATCATACCTTCAATGAAAATTTGCAAATCCGAAACATTTTTTTTTCAATTTTGTCAATTTATCAAAGTGTGAACAAGTCCCTTTAAACTGAACACTAAGAAAAATGATATTATTACGAACGAACAATCCCACGTCTCACTTATTTAATCGCTGTGTCGTCTTTGGACATGTATCATATATGTCATATTTAAACTGTGCCATAACCTTTAATTGTTTCACCTCGAGAAGTAACTCTATATCATTTGTAATGACAATGTAGCTTTTTACAAATTAGGACATTAGACAAAATATTTCGTTTTATGATATATGTTTGATGTGAAGTAAAGTATTAATAAAAAAATATTTAATTCGTATTGTGTTTTAATAAGTTTTCCTAGTCGCACAGTTATATACTACCTATCTAATAAATCTTATATTCATAAATTGAATTTAAAAGAACAACACAGAACTACAAACCTCCACGACGTGTTTTCTGCTTTTAAAAACCAGGAATTCGCCAACATCTCGCATCGGAAACACGATTCTAAATGAAAGGCGACATTAAAATTTACAGTTAGTATCATGGTCCATTAGGTAACAACACACACAAATTCAAACAGTTGTAAGTTCTACGTGTACATTATGTATTATCTATTATAAACATACATGTATACATTATATATGTGTAATACATATATGACGTAAAATGTATGTTGATGTTAGTTAATATTCACCGGCATCAGTATGGAATATTTGTATTTAGTTCAATTTTGATTTTAATCACCTTGCATAATATGCATAGAAGCCTAATCAACAGGTGTGACGTAATTGCACATTGTTCTTAAGGGACACACAGTAACAAAACACAATTCGTTTATATGTTCATTGCGATTTATTTCTCTTGAATATTTATATATGTCAATGACTGGAATAACATCAAAGGTCAAATCACATTGATCCAATGTCGTCTGTAACGTCAGGTGTTGTTCCTGGCACATCGAAGATGTTGTCTGGTAGTGACGTCATGCGTTGTTCATGGCACATCAACGGTGGTGTTCGGCTGTGACGTCATGCGTTGCCTATTGATGGTGTTTTTCGGCTGTGACATCAGGCTTTGACTATGGCCCAAATAAGATGTTGTTCCTTTGAATGCGTTGTTGTGGTTGTGGTTGTTGTTGTTGTTAAAATTATCGAATTGTCGTTTATGTCCAGGCTGATTCTCACGTAGTCGGCGTCGCTCGTCTGCTTACTAGGGCTCACACTGCGTAGCTGATTCATTGTTGATTCCGTTAAAACCAGTGTTGTTGTCATCTGCGTTGTTGTGTTTCTGGTTGTTTTTTTTCCCAGCGTCATCGTTGTTCTTGGGACATGAAGATCTTCGCTTGGTCACGATGCTTGCAAGGTGTTAACTATGGCAGTTTCCCAGATGGCTTAGACGCCGGATATATAAGGTTTAATCCAGATGCGTTATCTACGAACGTCAAACAGTTGAACCGCTGCATCAACTCCATAGCATGAACGTCACAAGTATTTTGTCCAGTTGTTTCACTTTTGTCCTTCGAAATTTTCTGGCGTCGGGTTATCTTCTAGCAAAAGGACCATGCGTTTACTTAAAGAGTAAAAGCTATGATGTCCACACGCTTTTTATGTTCTTTAAGTAGTGGCTTCACTCCGTTGTGGAAGTTGTTGTGATGCGATGTCCATAATTCATATACGTAGTCTTGAAATATCGATATTTCATTTGCGTAGTGTTGATACTTTTGTCAATGCGTCAGTTATTCAAAATAATGGCAAACATTCAGATATATCCCCCTTCTATTTAATCTAAAAATAGCGTCATGAAAACCTATTCGAATGTTTCAGTAAAAACAACATTAATTACATCAATTAAAAGTGAAACACTACCTAAAAAAAATACATACTATCTTGATATATTGACATTTTTCGTACATGTATGCATCTCGGAAATTCTAGACTTGATTCGATATAAGTTCATCCTAGGGTATTGAACTATAACATACGTATCTCTGCTCGTATCTTAAAATCACAAATCTCATGTGTACGGTGTACCATTATAAATGACGAAAAAGGCAGATTTGTTTTTATATATGCATTCCTAATGAAATACATTATCTATTTTCATTTTGTGGTGAGGCAGACAGTTTTCTTTTTATATGCAATCATATATACAATCATTATAAAAGTATCACTACTTTAATGCTTACATGTCTCAAAATAAGGTCCTGCTCCCTAATCAAACTAATCAAATAATTCTTACGCTATACGCGGCTTCTGTCCACAGCTTTACATGCTTCAATGGCACAGGATAAATTTTCTATAAATCATGAGGATGCCAAGATTTGTAAACACAATCCTGGGTGAGTTATCTACACACGCTGATTGACAGCCATGCCCACATCAATAAAATGCAATAGCTTTTTTCTCACATTAATCTTTATGTCATCTTAAGTAAGGGTAGCCCATTAATCGTAGATCGATACATCCTTAAACTTAGGTACATCTAGATTAGAAATTTAATGTACATATACATGCTTCAGGCGTCAGCCCACATTAAACTCCGACGTCAAATTACACAAGACCGTTAAAACTCATTTGACAAGACCTCAAATATATACACTAAACAAGTAATGATGATGATGATGAATATATACCTACACAATATTTACATTATCCTTTTTTTGTATCTTTTTATTTGTCTGCCTCATGCTCTGTAACTCTACTTTCATATATGCCTTCTTCTTATTCTCAATGAAAATAAGCGTCCTAAGTTAATTGTTCATTATTATGTAATGTTATTCTTTTAGCTTCAATTCCTTTGCATTTCATTTTTAAATGGTATTTTCGTAGTTTCTCGCATTTACAATTCGGAAAACTATTTTTAGATTTTCTAATAATTTTATTTATTCGTCCCCTTCTATTTTAAACAAAATTCACCCTTATTTTCTTAATTATAATAATAAAAAAACTATGTTAAATACTCTATATTCCTAATTTCTTAATTTTGAAAACTTTTCATTTAAACGACATCGTCTAAACCGCAGAGAAAATTTAAACGAAATTTAACATTAATGATCATTGAGTGATCCCCTTTTAAAGATGCTTAAATCATTCGAGTTCGTGCTTATGTAGTTCCCAATAGCTAAATAGTTTTTAGAAACTTCAAAAATCTTCTTCCCTGAAACCGCAATGTGTGTGTAACATCGTTGAGTGGTCCTCTACTAAGTTGTTCAAATAATCCATCTGGGGTAAAAACTGGCCAGGCAAAAGGGTTTACATTACTTTAATATACTTATGTAGTAAATAACCCGGAAACCACAAGTCCCTGAGCTTTGCCCCAGGTAACACGAATAAAAGTTCGACGTATTACGAGACTATAATTATATGCGGAC
>VMBQ01017054.1:0-10397 GCA_007657795.1 Dreissena rostriformis | reverse complement strand
GATATATCACACTGTCTAATCACTCAGAATCATCCAAGGATATTTTTTTATAATACAGGTCATTACAATTCACACCGAATTATTGTATTATAAACATGTAATGCAAATGGCATCTATAATAACATTCAAACATTAATAAGCTTTAACAGTTTATATCAGTAAAATGCACATAGATCCACTCTATTTTATACTTAAGATAACTTAAAGTTTATATAATATAGTATTATTTATATATCCATATACACATATAATAGGTAGGAGGGCATATTGCACCAATCATCCTTAACATAACAATAACACAACATAAGTGTGTCAGACATAACAAGATAACTATCAGGCTATTTATCTGCAATCATAGGAAACCAATAGTGACATGTGGAGGTATCAACATGTAATGAAGGGGGCATTTAGTGATGCAAGAATTGACAAATTAGTTCAGTTGTTTTGTTGAACAATACATTTGTGTCATCAAACCCTGGGGCAGCATTTGTTGTTACCAGTATACATCCTGCTCAGTAACCTTATAATTTGTAGCACAGAGAGATGATGTTAGAAAAACAATCCATTTTTCTGCTTGTATTATTTTTTATTGAATAAAACTATATTTTGTATTGATTTTACTTGTATATAAGATCATATTATCATTAAGGATTTAGCTGTACCGGAATGGCAGGCCCCTTCCATATTTATGCCCCACCCTGTTAAAATATGTGGCCCCCTTCCATTTTAATGCCCCATCCTTTTAAAATATAGCTCACTATTTTTTATTATTCAATGTTCTGGTAAATACCTTAGAGGCCTACATGTTTTTATTGGCTATTGACAATCAATTAGATAGAGAAACATGATTTCATAGGCACTTAAAAACAATATTAAAGCTCTGAAAGCCAAACACAAAGGGACACAAAACCTCCTGTTACACTTAAGTATGTTGAGGATTGAATGTGAGAAGTGCAACTGTCAGTGAAATGTTAAGCACTTTCACCAGAAATACATTCAGCCATTGACATAGGAAAAAAAGAAGATAAATTTTATCAACAGAACACAAACTGTAAGTAATGTTTATCAACATATATTTTAATACATTTTTCAATCAACACAGTAATGATTTTTATTTTTTTTGATAAGTTGTAAAATGACACGTAAGTTTTAACACGGCAAGAAGTTCTTTTTTGATGTGCTTGATTGTAATGATAATAGGACGTCTTTTATTTTGAGCAGCGCTCTGGGAAAACAGAGTTTAGTTCATGTGCGTAAGGTGTCGTCCCAGATAAGCCTGTGCAATATGCACAGGCTAATCAGGCACAACACTTTCCGCCTAGACTCGATTTTTGTTTAGAAAATGGGTCCTTTAAACAAAAAATTAGAGCGGACAGTGTCGTCCCTGATTGGGATGGTACTTTTTGCACATGCATTAAACCCCGTTTTCACAGAGCGAGGCTCATTTATCTAAAATCTGTGAACTTTATCAAATGTGTATCCATCACTCACGTTCTTAACCATGTTTAACAAGAACAGCTGCAGATTATAGGATCATAAGATTGTCAATCAGAAAAACAGAACTTGTGAACATAAATACATGTACTAGAGAAGCATCCTTCAGCACTTGAACTTTACTTTCCTGCTTTGAAACTGAGAGGTATTCCATGATCCTGTCTGACAATTCAAACATGTTAATTTAACCCTTTGCATGCTGGTAAATTTGTCGTCTGCTAGAATGTTGTCTGCTGAATTTCTAAAATTAGCATTATTTTTTTTCAAAGAATACTATCAGAATAGCAAACAGTTCTGTGGCGTCTCATCTGGATCCAAACTGTTTGCAAAGGCCTTCAAAATCCGGTTCCATCGCTCAAAGGGTTAATAAGCATAGCGCTCTAACGAATTTTCATTTTATGTTCCATATGACATTCATCCCCCTTTCATTCCACCTTTGTCTAAAAACTTGCAATTCCATTACTTATCATAAAAAAGTTTCAAAACACATTCTCCGTCCGAAAAAGGAAGACAATACTAGTATATTTTGCAAATTATTGCTTTTGTCAATATAAATCATTCTAAATAATGCTGTAAATTGAATACATCCATAATCAACTAATATGTAATTTTAAAAGTCCTTTGATCGCATAACTCTTTGCATGCTGGGTAATTTGTCGTCTGCTAAAATGTCGTCTGCTGAATTTCTAAAATTAGCATTTTCTTTGATTTTTTTCAAAGAATACTAACAGAATAGCAAACAGTTTGGATCCTGATGAGACGCCACATTCTGTGGCGTCTCATCTGGATCCAAACTGTTTGCAAAGGCCTTCAAAATCCGGTTCCAGCGCTCAAAGGGTTAATGTAATTCTATGTCCAATAATTGGTTGGTGAATACAAGCCCAGAACTTTGTTATTTCATTATTCTGTCCCAAATATTATCCCATATGTGTCGCGTTCTGAGAAAACTGGACAAAATGCGTGTGCGTAAATTGTCATCCCAGTTTAGCCTGTGCAGTCCGCACAGGCTAATCAGGGACGACAATTTCCGCTTTTATGGAATTTTTTGTTTAAATGATGTCTATACTTAGCGAAAATCCAGTTTAGGCGGAAAGTGTTGTCCCGGAAAAGCCTGTGCGGACTGGGATGACAATTTACGCACATGCATTATGCCCAGTTTTCACAGAACACGACTCATATGATCCAACAGTCCATCATCAACGTCACTATCACAACTAAAGATAGTAATAAACCTGTATAATATGATAAACTTTCAAGAAGTGTTGATTACCACATGCTATCCCACTAACAACTATTAATCTCGACCCAATTATCATAATTTATCTATAATGACTCAACTTATGGAATTTGGAAAACCCTATACAATTCCTTTACAGGAGTAATCATTCCTTGAAAATAGCCCATGTTTTAAGCATGCTCCATTCTTTCTCATTATATTGGGTCACATACATCTTTTTAACACCTAATTCTGTGTAATTTTATATGTACTTTTATAAAGCTGAAAATATTGAAAACATTTAATAGGTAATAACTTATTTTCCCCAGTCCAAAAAAAAATTGAAGGTTAGATTTTCCAGAAAGGTAGCAAGAGGGAAAGCAATGTTGCTTTATTTTAGACCTAACTTTTGAACTTAAGGTTGGCATATACAATATACCTTTTGTTGGCGTTTTCTTGAACATGGACTTGAGGGTGTTTGCTCGCTTGTTGATGTGTTGGGTCTTCTTTTCAGCAAATTTTGAGAACAAGCTGGCTTTATCAGCATCTTCAGCCGCCCTATATTGTAATAGTACGTATTTAAACTTGGGAAATAACTTTCCTTAAAAACCCAAATCATTTAACTTTTACTAGAAAAAAAAAGGAAAAACATGCTTGGAGGCCCAGTTTTAATACCGATGTACATTTACACATTCTTTTAAGAATCTGATCATGTCTGCGCAGGGCTTACAGAGCAGGGCTTTTTTTCTTCTTTACGAGTGGCCGTGGAAGGACATTTCACAATTTTGACAAGGACAATTCACAAACCAAACATGGTCGTGAATTTTTACAAAATCATCCATTTTTCACAATTTTAACAATTTCACGACTCGGTTTTTCACAATTTTAAGAAGTTCGCGACTCAATTTTTCACAATTTTGAAAAGTTCGCGACTCAATTTGTCAAAATTTTGAAAAGTTGGCAACTCATTTTTTCACAATTTTGAAAAGTTCGCGACTCATTTTTTCACNATTTTTTTTCAAAGAATACTATCAGAATAGCAAACAGTTTGGATCCTGATGAGACGCCACGTTCTGTGGCGTCTCATCTGGATCCAAACTGTTTGCAAAGGCCTTCAAAATCCGGTTCCAGCGCTCAAAGGGGTAATTCTATGTCCAATAATTGGTTGGTGAATACAAGCCCAGAACTTTGTTATTTCATTATTCTGTCCCAAATATTATCCCATATGTGTCGCGTTCTGAGAAAACTGGACAAAATGCTTGTGCTTAAATTGTCATCCCAGATTAGCCTGTGCAGTCTGCACAGGCTAATCAGGGACGACAATATCCGCTTTTATGGAATTTTTCGTTTAAATGATGTCTATACTTAGCGAAAATCCAGTTTAGGCGGAAAGTGTTGTCCCGTATTAGCCTGTGTGGACTTCACAGGCTAATCTCCGATGACAATTTACGCACATGCATTATGCCCAGTTTTCACAGAACACGACTCATATGATCCAACAGTCCATCATACAAATTCACTATCGCAACTAAAGATAGTAATAAACCTGTACAATATGATAAACTTTCAAGAAGTGTTGATTACCACATGCTATCCCACTAACAACTATTAATCTCGACCCAATTATCATAATTTATCTATAATGACTCAACTTATGGAATTTGGAAAACCCTATACAATTCCTTTACAGGAGTAATCATTCCTTGAAAATAGCCCATGTTTTAAGCATGCTCCATTCTTTCTCATTATATTGGGTCACATACATCTTTTTAACACCTAATTCTGTGTAATTTTATATGTACTTTTATAAAGCTGAAAATATTGAAAACATTTAATAGGTAATAACTTATTTTCCCCAGTCCAAAAAAAAATTGAAGGTTAGATTTTCCAGAAAGGTAGCAAGAGGGAAAGCAATGTTGCTTTATTTTAGACCTAACTTTTGAACTTAAGGTTGGCATATACAATATACCTTTTGTTGGCGTTTTCTTGAACATGGACTTGAGGGTGTTTGCTCGCTTGTTGATGTGTTGGGTCTTCTTTTCAGCAAATTTTGAGAACAAGCTGGCTTTATCAGCATCTTCAGCCGCCCTATATTGTAATAGTACGTATTTAAACTTGGGAAATAACTTTCCTTAAAAACCCAAATCATTTAACTTTTACTAGAAAAAAAAAGGAAAAACATGCTTGGAGGCCCAGTTTTAATACCGATGTACATTTACACATTCTTTTAAGAATCTGATCATGTCTGCGCAGGGCTTACAGAGTTATATTTATTTTGACATCAGCTTAATTACATCTGCTTAAATTTATCAATCTTTCCATTATCATGAAAAGTGCATAATAAACTGCATTATTTTTAATCCATTAACATTTTGCTTAATCAATCATTTTATCAAAAATTCCATTATTTTGAGAAGTGCATTATTTTAAATCAGTTATCAAATGCTGACATGTCATACAAGGAAATGAAAATAAATGAAGCCAATAAAACCCAAAACCTTACTTTTTCATCAGTTTCTTTGAGTCCTCTTCCTGTTGTGCTTGTTTGGCCCTTTGACACTCCTGCCTGTAGCATATGGAACAGTAGCCCTGCCACACCTGGTTGCCATAGAACCCACAGCCTTTCTTACACAGCAACTCAGATGCCTCAATGTGAAGTTTTGTTGGCTTCTTGGCCGTCATACTTGCTGGTAGGATTTACACTATGTGCGGTTGAATGAGCTGAAATATCATGAACATTCTGCAAATAATGGAAATGAATGAAACTTGAACATTTAGATTTCTCTCAGTTAAATCATCTACAATGTTACAGCATATACCCTTAGTCTAACCCAGTATTCTTCCAAGTCGGCTATTCTAGCTGTATGTCATTAATTTCCCCTGGCATTTGTTCAGAAACAAACATTGCCTTAATGTCCAATCTGAAAGACAACATCAATCGCTGCCAGTTTCAATTGTCCTTGGTAATTCAATGACCAAAAATGATGGGAAAGATCATTTGAAGCCAAAATATACTAAAAATCCATCTCAAAACAAAGTTTCCCATCTAATTTATTCACTTTTAAATTTTTTGTGCATGTCTGCTTGCCGTTGCTTGGGTCCCACATCAGTTATATTGTTAAAATTATCTGGGTTGCACTCTACGTATTAATTTTGATTATTTGTGTGGTCAGACCCAAATAATATTTGAATTGTTAGAGGTAAATTGATTTTTTGAGAAAAAAATGGCCAGTGCTTGACAATTTGTAATATTTATTTATTTGCAGGTCTCAAATTCCATTTCATTACAACTGATATAAACTTAATTGATTGTTGCTTTTATGGTATGTCAGATCTAAGCTTATTCATGTTTGATTAAATTTGAGTGCTATCTTACCTTTTAACAGTGAAAATACCAGATGTGAGGATAAATAAGAATGGTGGACAGTTGTTTTTTTGTAACAACTACAGTTAAAATTTACAGATATTTTGTAATATAAAAGTTATTCTGAAATGAAGTAAAATTAAATATCATAAACATGGTGTAAAGATGCGAATGATTATTCCTTTAGTACCTCAAGAATACTGGATTTCAGGCTATTTAATCCAAAATATAATCACTAAAACTTTTGAAATTACATGTACTAATTAATATTTAAAGAATGATAGTGTTTTGTTATTGCAAATACTAAATGTATGTTATGTATGCAATTCAAAGTTTGTATGGTCCTTTTGTATGAGTCTGCATTGTGTGAGAACCAAGAGTGTGTCCCAGTACGCCTACCTTATTAGCTTTACTGAATCATATTCAATGTGGCCCTATGCTGTGTGGGGGACACCAGAATAGTTAATACCTGGAGAAAACCCCACCTGTCGCGTATGGTGACCAACATACTTAGCTCACTTGTATCGTTTGATACCCCTATACCGAGCGCCTCCTGATATTGATAATTTTGTCTATATTAAGAACGCGGCTCTTGTGATGAAGTCGACCCCAAGCGCTCTGAGTATTTTATTTCACTAACATTACTATGCTTGCAAATAAATACAAACACAACCAAAATGTGGAAAAACAGAAATAATTGCCTTTCAAAATCGTACAGTGCTTTCCACAGGCAATTTAACGGTCCGCGGGGCGCCTGAAATTTTCCGATCAGTGTTTTCTGGCAGTTACTGCAGCTTTAGATCAAAGCAATATCCACTTCGCTGAAAATGTTGAAAGCCAATTTACGCTCCTTTGTCGCTTTATCCAACTAAAGCCCGCCTAAAGGCGAAGTTTCGTTGTATTGGAAAAGCAGTATTGGCCAATGATAGCGCACGCTTTGTATGAAAGACACCACTCGAAAGAAGGCAATATCTGCACTTAAATCAAGCAGACTACTCGTGACATACATGTAATTGCCACGGAAATCTTGGCCAGTTACTTAGAAGACTGATGATGGCAACCGGCTGTTATCCTCGTGAAAAACATGAATTTCATGCATAATACTGTCAAAACATTTATTTGACTCGTAAAATGTTTAAACAAATTATCGTTCATTTCATTACGCAACTGTTAATGTTTTGTTGAAATCTCGGATGGGAATAATTAAATTCGTAGTCCGAAACCAACTCCCGTAAGTCAATGTTAACGCGTTTTAAATCCAAAATGCACCTCCAAATGTAAATGTTACGACATTGAAATATTCTTGCATAAAATAAGCAGTGTAAATTTATTTTGTGTTGACCCTTTTTGTCAATAAAAAGGGCGCGAAAATTATGCAGCATGTACAACGTCGCGTCCTTAAGGCTTTGCATAGAAAGCGTGGGTGTATTGAGCGTTGTAACAAGCACACAACATGTCAGGGGATTGACGCATGATCAGAGGCAATATTTCATCAAATCTATAAATAGTCACTTATGCAGAAATTTATGATACTATAGAAAAATTGCAAGGTTTGTTTTAAAGAAATTATTGAGAGCTTTTATCGTAAATATTTACCAGAAAGTGCGTTAAAAAATGGAATAAACGGGATTATCAGGTAATGTATAGAAACTTTAAAAGTAGCAAGTATGCAGTAAAAGTGTCGAGTTGACACGGATGTATTGGGGATTTTACTATCTATGCGGGAAAGTTTTAAAACAATTAAAAAATCTATATTTTTTAATGACTGGGGGATTTTCTTGAACAGTCATAGCGCACCAAATGACATCTTTTGACGCTGTTTTTCTTAGAGTTCAACGCACCACAGAACGTCAATTGACACGTTAATTTTTTTTTTAAATAACGTCGGGAGGGGACAACCCTCCCGAAGCTACCCCTAGCAGCCCCGGGGCGCCTGACAAAATTCCTGTGGAAAGCACTGTCTTATTTCAACTAAAATAATCCAAATTTATCCATATTATTATTCCATACATTTTATTGGTCCTCTTCATTAAATTTCAATATAAATTGCAAAGTGAAGCAGATGACTGCACTACTGCAGTAATAACACAACAATTCTAAACAAATTCCTTTCACTTTCTCTTAATTTTCAGAAAATGTTGCATGAAACCATCGTAGATTCAAGCATAAGAGCAGTGCGCGCACATGGCGTCAGGCTAAATACACGTGTTCAGTGTGAATACCCCTGTTCTGATTGGATGTTTATTATATCAAATCTTTTAATAGTTCAGTGAATAAAATTTTCAAGTTTAGTTGGCTCAATGCTTATTACAATTGAGCACTCTCCCGTTCCAGTGTGATGTATTGATACAAGGTTAACACCCGAGAAGTGGATCATGTTATATGCAGGTTTGTATGGAAATATTGGCTTTGCGATGTTAAACACGCTGTAAATGAACAATTTTGACATGGATTTAACGGGAATTAAATAAACCTTTGAAAGTAAATCTTTTATTGTTGCACTGTTTGCATAATTTCAGAAATTCTTTTACTTGTTCCATTAAGGGTTGTTTAGAGCCTATTAGTTAGGCTAGGGGGCTAGATGAGAACGATAAATCGTGTACTATACTACTAACTACTTTGCACAAGAACAAACAGTTATTTATAAATAACAACAGATTTCTTTAAATATTAGGTCAGGAATGAAGCTATTCAGAAATTTTAAGTTAACTATTGATAATTATTATTGGGAAATGGATTAGTCTAGATAAAAATTTGTGTTCTTGCCAACTTGGAAATTAATCTTGGCATAAAATATTTAAACGTTGCTGAAATAAGTATTATAAATGCTACTGATATGTGTCTGTTTTAAAGATTACAAACCTTTTTCAATACAAATGAACCGAATAATCACTTGTTTTCATTTCGATTTATCACAAGATCTGATTCATTGTAAAATAAACCGGAAGTATTTGGTCAACAAGGGAAGGTACTCATTCTGCTGTTTAATGGGTTACACACAACCATAAACTAACAATTCTTGCTGATCTGATTTGAAGTTTGGGGTATTGAAAATGTTGCTATCATCGACAGTTTTCGACTAAAAAGGTTAAAATTGACACTGAAACATAAATCAAGTACAGCTTATTTTGCTGAACTTAGTGTTGTTCCGCTTTCCTTTCGAATAAGAAGCAGAGAAGCAGTACAATTATAAAGGCAAAGCATATGAATATTTGTTCATTATTATATACTGTGTCTAATCATCTGTATGCAAACGAACACTTCACTTCCTTGGCTAAAATATGTTCAAGCGGCTGTTAATTATTTCAATTATTGGAATTGCCAGATTTTTTAATCTGTAACCAGCTTTGAACTATTAATGAATGATTATTATATAGATAAATAAAAAGAATCAGTTAACTTATTTAGCAAAAGTAAAAAAATACAGAATCTATAAACACTATTTGGTACTTGATCATAACTTTAATATTTTGCCTCGTAAATTTGCAAATGTATAATGTTAATTTAAGAGTACAAATTATAAAATACAAACTGAAAGATTTTATAACGTATAAAGAGATCAACGAGTACGTTTTTATGTTACCATAATCGACTTGGTGATGAACTTCAGTATAATTTTGAATGTAATTAATTTAAAGCAGTCAGAAAGAAATACATTCAAAATTGTCAAACCTTCATTATTGAAAACTTTTCCAATCGTTTGAACAATGGTGATTATTTGTAATGTTTAGCTAAAAAATAAAGCTATTGTTTTGTTTTGTTTTTATTATTAATTTTATATGTCTGTATTCTCATTTTCCAATAATTCTGCCTTTTTCGGATTTACTTTAACATGTTATGTCCGTGGCAAACATGATATTCAATATACAAACAGTGGAAAACCCCATTTGATGGGCCATACTTTCCTTTAACTATCTCAATTTTTTATTGGGAGAGAAATGTATATGTGTTTAATATAAAAAAGAACATGAAAGAAACTGAAAGTATATTTAACAAGACATGTTTCCATAGGCATAGATTCCTTCCCCACATTCCACATATGGCTGAGACAGGATTGTCCATGCTGTTTTATGCAAATTTTTCTTTTAACCTCTAAGCTTAATTTTGACCTTTGACGTTGGGAGACTGGAGTTACACGTTGCACATGGTCTTATGATGGTTTACACTCGGACATATGCCGCCTTCTTCGAAGGGGGCATACAACACTAGCATCGATTTTTATTTGTGAGTGTAAGCTCACAACTAATGTAGAGGCAATTTTGCAAATCACTATGGCTTAACACCACTAGGAACCGTAACCCGTGACTGCCTGTGTGGATAACT
>VMBQ01017052.1:0-10199 GCA_007657795.1 Dreissena rostriformis | reverse complement strand
AATCATGCATGACTATCGATCGCGCTGTTTTCAACAAAGAAATATCATAGATACTGGAATAAAAGTGACAGCACATGATATCGATGAAAGTTTTAGGCAAATGTTAACACAATATATACGATATATCATACACCTATGTTGGATGAAGCCGTAAGCAACGAGAAATAAGTATTTGAATGCTGTTATTGCACTTATTGAATCATGAACACTTCCTAACGTATCAGCATTTTCATTTATACGCCGTAATCATATGACGGAATCACGCCCAGATATTTAAGATATTTTTTTTTGTTCTAACCAATCATACCAATTTCATAAACAGAACAACACAAAGTAATCAACAAATATAATGGATGCACGTGTTTGCTGGTCTGTATATGATCCGTGCGAGGGTCGTATTTTACTGACAATAACAATTACATCTGCATTTGAACTCAACAAATGAATCATACTACGCATAGGGGATTGCCCATATTTAGAAACCCTGCAAGTCAGACACGCCAGTGGTAACTTAAGAATTAAACTAATGTCGTTGTCGGATTTTCCATTTTAATGACTGCTTGAATTAATGCTTTAGCATTTCCAGAGAGACATAGACGCACGAATAAATGTAAATTCTACTCGCGCTGTTTTATATTCGTCAGGCAATAGATCAAACGGTTAGTAAACCTAATATGCTCTTGTTATCTAACAGTATAACTAAACGCTATCAAATATGATATTAACTAGTAGCATACACGTGCGGGAAATCACGTGGTCAGAGGTGAGAAAAAATGGCCGCCGATCTCTCGTTTCGATGCCGAAATTGAGTGTTCAAACAGGTACATCTACCTTATTACTTACTTGCTTTTAATCGGATGACGCCTAAGATAGGGCCAGCCGAAAACGGTTTCAGCGAGTATCAACTGTTTTCCTCTGGTTGGTCTTAGTGTGGAGATAACTCATGGACTTGTTCGCGATTTCCTGAACCGTCAATGGACATTGTACAGGGACAGACAATATAATCACGATTTTCACACTAATTAGCACTGTTTAAGTACCAGTTGTTCATGTGGACGCATTTTGGTTGACCAAAAATGGATAACTCGATTGCTTATGGCGTAATTTTCAAGGTAAAGTTGAGTTTCGATTTGTTTTGACGATTGGTATTGAGCACGGACATGGCCCTTATACACGGACAAGTTCTTGAAAAACCTTATATTGAGCACGCACATTTCAAGTAATACCGTTTTCTCCCCCAATAAGTCTAAACAACCTCGCATTGGCATGTTCGGGTACATGTAGCGATACATATCTAATGAAAAGGCACTGTAAATGTTAGTTTCGTATACCTTCTGACAAACCGATCGACCTAAAGACCTACATACTGACCTACCGATCGACCTAAAGACCTACCTACTGACCTACCGATCGACCTAAAGACCTACCTACTGACCTACCGATCGACCTAAAGACCTACCTAATGACCTACCGATCGACCTAAAGACCTACCTTCTGACCTACCGACCGACCTATAGACCTACTAACTGACTACCGATCGACCTTTATACCTACCTACTGACCTACTGATCGACCTATAGACCTACCTACTGACCTACCGACCGTCCAACAGACATGTGCGAAGAAATATACCACCGCCTTTTCGACGGCTACTGTCGGTCAAGTAAATTTAACAACGTAATCAATGTCAATGTGTAATTCATCGAATGCATATTACAGATCATGTGTTACCATCATATTCAAATAATTTAAACACAATTCAAAACTCTCAAAGCAATTGATGAAAGTAGTATATTCATATTTAAATTAACGAGCCGAACGGGCATTCAAAGTGTAAACCAACTGATGTTCAATGTTAAGTTTCAAAACTGATACAGTGATAAGTAGGGATTGCTAAGACAATGAATAACATACATGCATGTGTGTCTGTGGCCTACATAAACGGCCGGTCTTAACTAATTTAGATTTAGCCAATTATTGTTGTTAAAGCGATACTGCCTGCGGAAATGGAAATGTCTGCCTCTGACAGATCAATTAGGCAGCCTCAACATTTGACTGTAGTGGTCGCTGCAACAAATTGGTTTTGACAGCTTGCGAATCATTTCGGGTATGGCATATGGACATGACCACTTCCGTACCTAAATGGAGTATTACTGCCGATGCAAAGCATTTACCGATTTCTATAATTTTAGTCATCAGTTGATGTACTTCATATTTAAAAGCCTTTTTGTAATTTATGCAATAGAGAGATGCTTGGTTTTAATTCGGTTCTTTGCAATTATCTTCATTCTTTTCTACATTCTTACGAAGAGACAAACAAAAACGTGTATTATAGCATTTGTCCAAATGAAAGATTGCATCCCCCATTTAAAAATGTTTTATTTGTTATTAAGATGCGGATTTAAATTTCATCTTACTTGCCGCCTATCATGATAAATGGACAAATCGAACTTTAATAAGGGTTGTACGAGACAGAAGATGCGATGAAAGTTAATGTCAGTTTGAATTTCTGAATTTCCTTTTTTATATTCAATATAAGACATACAATGTATACATGTATATGATCACAAAACAAAGTGTTACCATGTAACAGCAATAATGTTCGAAACATGTTTTACAAGATATGCTAATATACACTTTTTGACCTTGTGGTTTCCCTTTTATTTTGAAAAAAATACGTTTATATGTATTTGTTTTTTTGGTTGTGCGTGATAGGTATTTAAAAAAAAAACAACATAATAATTTTGCATACAGATGAGTTGCATAAAGTGGGTAGAAAGCAAACTGGACTTGTTTATTAAAGTTTAATGTGTTTCCATTTTTGTTCAAATATATGAAAAGTATCATTGTTGAGGGCTATTTCTTTTTCAATTTAAATCTTCAGTTTTTAATAATTGATAAAACAGTTCGTTGTAGGTGTTTTTTTTATTGTGTATTTCATGTTGAATATGAAATATTTCATTAATATAATAATGTGATTCGCAGCGTTACTAACCTCTTGTATTTAGATGGTATTTATCCCTCAACTGATGTCTAAGAGAGATAGTTTAACATTTAATTGTTGTTTCTCTAAAAAGGTTGTCNTGTTGTGTGTTTTATTTTGTTCCAAATATGTGTTAGTCTATGTGAGGACACATATTAAAAACAGAGGAGAGCTAAACGTGCTGGCTACATGGTAAGTATTAGTAGTCTGTATCTGTAGTCTGTACAGATCTAGTTGTAAGTATGAGTTGTATATTCGTACTTGTATAGATAGTTACTGTACAATTGTAGTGGTAATGTATTGTAAGTTGGTGTAATGCTTACTTTATTGTATTGGTATAGTACTGTATCATAGTAAGTTTGTATTTTCTTATGTAAGACAGACTATGTTATGTGACAGGGACAATTCTCGTGACATTTGACAAATATTATGGACATACACATGTTATGATGAGGACATCATTTCTGAGCTGGGGGAAGTGTGTAACCAGTCACAAATTCTATTTAAAAGTTGTCTCCCTTGTGTGCATAGTTGTTTTTAGCCTATTTTCTTTCCTGTACATTGAATCTGTTGGGCAAGTTTTCTTTCCCGCTCTGGCAGTAGTATTTCATGGGTTGAGCTGGGAAGACATGTTTTTTTTAATGTAATTTAAAAAGCCGTGCTTCTTTGAGGTTAGTATAAGTCTCTTGGTTGCAATAGTGTTTTTATAAAGATTGTGGCTAATTGATTTGTGTTGTACAAGTAATTATCTAATATATTGTGCATTTATATTAATTTGTAATGTGTTTCCGCGACTTGGCAAAATGGCAGCACTTCTCAGAATTGCTCTTTCCTATCTTAGTCACTATTTCTGTATGCTTTATTAGCACATGCATTTAACTTGCAGAGCTTAACATCTTCACGGAGAATCCTGTGTGTGAGGGTTAAGCAGCCATTCCATAAATGGTAAGAATATTGAAATATTGTTAAAGTCATGAATGTATTATAAAAGCGGATATGTATGTTTTATATTGATCATTATAGGGTTTTCTATGCAACTTTGTATAAAAGCCACTAGATGACCATCATATTATTATGTATGTTATTTTACTATAATTTGTGTTATTATTAATTTCAGGTTGTCTTCATATCTAGAATTCAACATTGAATATTAAATATTTAATATGTAGCACTATAATAAAGTATAAAAGGTTTACATGTCTTAAATCTTCCTGAACATTAACGAACCCGCACTTGTGGAACAATATAATTAAGTACAATTAATATATAAATACCACTAGTGTTACATTCTTATATTGTAAGTAGATATAATTACAGTTCCGCAATGTATTGGTCGTGAAATTCATTGAAGCAAAATCTGAAATGTATGTGTTAATTACGCACATACTGTCAGTTTAGAAATGTTAACAACAACAGCTGGATACATCACCTGCACCATCCACTTGCTCGATTAATCAAATGCCGAAGTCTCATTCTTCGGTGTACTAAGGCAATGTATCGACCACAAATATTTTGTAATCCCCCACTCTTCATTGTGAATACGCCATATATCTTGCCATATATCATTCATATTGCTACAATATATCTCAGTCACACTGCTTTTGAATTGTTTGTGTAGTCGGTCGTTATTTCTGTGTGATTTAAGTTACATGTCATTACGTTTCCACGGATTTTGAATACATCCTTTCCTTATGCTTCAATAACAAACGCAAAACCTTTAGGCCAGAACTTACTAAGTTATTAAACTTAAACTCCCACGAAATTTGAACAAATAGTTCTTTAAACTAATGATTGATAAAAACAAACGACAACACACGGTTCGTATAGTAAAGGACCCGTTTGATTAATTAATCACTTTGGTGCGAACCCAAAATATCAGCGAAATCTGTCTGAAGACAGCAGATGATTACACGCGCAATTGAATAGTGTCCTAAGCGGATGTTTATTGTTATCTGAATATTTTTGCCAAATCTTGCCCCAGCTTTAACTTGTAAGTTTCACACATTTTCTCATATCAATCACAATATGTAATTATGCCCAGAAATTCACAAATATCACTTGTTAGCCGAATTGATGTAAAAATAAAGACGTAGTGACATAATAAGTTTCGAAATGAAGACCAGTTATTTATCGTTGCATGGTTCTACTACGTGATCATTAAAGCATACATCTGGATGAATACGTGAGCCTTGTTCGGAGAAACCTGGGCTTAATGCATGTGCGTTAAGTCAAGGACGACGATTTTCGCTTGTGTGATATTTTCCTTTAACATAAAGTCTCTTCTTTCCAATAATCCAGTGTAAACGGAAAGTCTCGTCTCTGATAAGCCTGTGCGGACTGCAAATGCTAATATGGGACGACACTTTAACGCACATGCATTTAAACCCGTTTTCTCAGACCGCGACTCAATAAAACTGTAATCATGCATGACTATCGATCGCGCTGTTTTCAACAATGAAATATCATAGATACTGGAATAATAGTGACAGCACATGATATTGATAAAAGTTTTAGGAAAATTTTTACACAATATATACTATATATCATACACCTATGTTGGATAAAGCCGTAAGCAACGAGAAATAAGTATTTGAATGCCGTTATTGCACTTATTGAATCATGAACACTTCCTAACTTATCAGCATTTTCATTTATACGCCGTAATCATATGACGGAATCACGCCCAGATATTTAAGTTATTTTTGTTTGTTCTAACCAATCATACCAATTTCATAAACAGAACAACACAAAGTAATCAACAAATATAATGGATGCACGTGTTTTCTGGTCTGTATATGATCCGTGCGAGGGTCGTACTTTACTGACAATTACAATTACATCTGCATTTGAACTCAACAAATGAATCATACTACGCATAGGGGATCGCCAATATTTAGAAACCCTGCAAGTTAGACACGCCAGTGGTAACTTAAGAATTCAACAAATGTCGCTGTCGGTTTTTCCATGTTAATGCCTGCTTGAATTAATGCTTTAGCAATTCCAGAGAGACATAGACGCACGAATAAATGTAAATTCTACTCACGCTGTTTTATATTCGTCAGGCAATAGTTCAAACGGTTAGTAAACCTAATATACTCTTGTTATCTAACAGTATACCTAAACGCTATCAAATATGATATTAACTAGTAGCATACACGGTTATCAATGCGGGAAATCACGTGGTCAGAGTTGAGAAAAAATGGCCGCCGATCTATCACTTCGATGCCGAAATTGAGTGTTCAAACAGGTACATCTACCTTATTACCTACTTGTTTTTAATCGGATAACGCCTAAGATAGGGCCAGCCGGAAGCGGTTTCAGCGAGTATCAACCGTTTTCCTCTGGTTGGTCTGAGTGTGGAGATAACTCATGGACTATTTCGCGATTTCCTGAACCGTCAATGGACATTGTACACGGACAGACAATATAATCACGATTTTCACACTAATTAGCACTGTTTAAGTACCAGTTGTTCATGTGGACGCATTTTGGGTGACCAAAAATGGATAACGCGATTGATCATGGCGTAATGTTCAAGGTAAAGTTGAGTTTCGATTTGTTTTGACGATTGGTATTGAGCACGGACATGGCCCTTATACACGGACAACTTATTGAACAACCTTATATTGAGCACGCACATGTCAAGGAATACCGTTTTTTCCCCCAATAAGTCTAAAACAACCTCGCATTGGCATGTTGGGGTACATGTAGCGATACATATTTAATGAAAAGGCACTGTAAATGTTAGTTTCGTATACGAAATTGGCTATCTGGATCATCACAATTTTATTTTCAATAGGAATTTTAGTGCTAGCCTGTTTCGGTGTAGGTGCTTTATGTTATGGCTTGCGAGTATTTGAAAATGTTGTTTTTCCTCCAGACAGTTTTATTAATATTGTTTTTGGATTGTTGTTTTTGCTTGAAGAAATCCCTTCTGGATATTGTCATTTAAGTTTCACATTTCAATTCACAAGGTCACATTTGTAACCGGGATAGTAATTACTTCATTATGTCCTTTTAATTAGTCAGGAAAGTAATCCTATCAGTTGGGGTGGTTTCTTGGTAAGTCCTTAGTGATTTATGATGCAACACGGTTTCAATTTCTGTAACTATTTAATACGGTTTACAATAAGCACGCATCCTGAAAGTACATAGATGAACAATCCTTACAATCATGTAATAGACATAATTGATACATGTATACAAATACTTTATACTTATATACTTCATAATATACATCTCTTTTTTATATCATATCATTATAATCAATATATGTTAAATATACCTTTGTGTGAAGTGGCACCTTAACTATATGACACATATATTATATACACGATTACTTCAGGAAATGCATGTCAACTCACTCTAAGTACACAAGTACTGGTTAATTCACGTTATACTTTCACTTTCAGTTTCAAATTCAGTTCACAATACACAATCAATCAAATCTCTTATCTTCAATATACCTCATCAATGATATCAACCCAACTTCTCTTTATTCAAAGCAGTATTCTATTCAATTACTAATCCCTTCAATCTATTGTTCATTCAACTCTATCATAAGAATTCAGTAAATGTTTTTCACTCTATTGCACACTAATGCAAGTCAATGGCATTTGTCAGACTTATGATCACACATTATACAAATATTGTCTTTGTTTCAAAATATGATATAATACAGGTATTCATCAACAATGAAAAGTCAATGTCTTTCTATAATGAATATTTATTATGTATACCGGTATACCAATTTGAGCTCAAATTTAATTTAATCACAAAATTTACTAAGTATCTTAATATCAATTATTTTTCAAAATACACACGCATGGACACAGAATATCTTCAAATGCAAAATAATGATTTAATTTGCTTACTTCCAAAAATAACTTTTACCAGCTGCTTTATGAAGTAACAAAGTAAAACCAATGATAGGCTTTGTAAAGAAATGTACTTTACTCAAACCAATCAAAGCCTATCTTTAATAGTAAATAACCCTTACTTTAAATAGTCAAGATCTGCTTAACAAAAATCTATTTGAAACAAAAAACTGACTTGCTTTTCAAAACAAAAAAGCTATCATCTTTAATTAAATACCCTTAGATATATCCAGTCATTGATTAAATATACAACCCAGTAAATGATCTATTATATTCTATTTATTGTAACAGACTTATTATTTCATTTACCTCAAATAGCCTTTCACATAGTCAGTTCACTGCTGTTTTTTACTATACCTACATTTAGAACACTATGTAACTAAGCAACCATGTCACATGACTGTCAAGTTGTCAGGTATGTCAAACAATCAGCCAATGAAAATGGGAATCACCTCAGGTAAATTTTAATATGACAGGTAAAAATGATCATTATATTATTTACAAATTGGCATCATTGTCGGTCGATATTTGTAACAGTTGGGACAATATAATCGATCCGCACATGGCTGTTTTTTTCCACATCTGAATGCGATCGCGCGACGTCAACTGAACAAAACTGGCATCCAAAGTTATACTAATTTTCAACAGTTGTTAGTGAACTTAAGCTACACATCACTGTTAAAGGCTAAAACACAATTGGAATAATAAAACAAAACAATACATTCTACAACAAATATAAGTAAACTTGTTGGTTTCTGTGTTGATTTGCCCGTTTTAAATTTCACTTAAGGAAACACTGTTTGATTATTGGTACCATATACAGATTCTTAAATAAGTTTATTAAACATTCATCGGTCTTATTCATATGTTGGTGTAAGTTTGCGAAAGTAAATTGTTGACATTGAATTTGTATGTATTCTCTTTAATGTATAGTCGTTATTAACTCGAAGTAAACAGTAAATTGCATGAGTTCACATAAACACTTTCTCACACATAGCTTTGATGAAATTGTTATATATCGCATCGTGATAAGTCTCGCTAACGAGAAATAATTGATGGTCATAATACGTGGCATATTCATGGAATATACTTAACGTATCAGATTTTTGTGCACTAATACAACTTGTTATGCATGTCATTGATATTATCAAACAGCCGCCTGTCAGAGTTTGACACATTGTTTGGCTTAGTGCTATCAATCTTTGAGCACATTCTTCATAAAGAATAATCAAACAGATAATCTCTGTATCATGCGGAGTTGTTTTGGTTTAATATAAATAATGTATATGGCAGGTTTGAGTATACACTAATAATCTGAGATTTGAGAATTTGTTAACATAGCAAAATGTACCGTACTGCTGGAAAGCAAAAGCATAGAATGGTGTTTTTTTTAAAGAGGATTATGACATTTCTCTGTGCAGATTCTGTTTAATGCCAGCACCCATGCCTGAATAGCCTCTTGTTTGGTTTTAATATTACAAATGCATATGACATGTTAAAGTACGAACTATTATTCTGAGATTGGATAATTTGTCAAAGGACCAAAATGGACCATTCTGGATGAGAGCCAAATCAAAGAATGGTGTTTTGTTGTTAGAGATTAAGTAATATCTCTGTACCGAATAATAATAATTAAAGTAAGGAAATATCGGTCTCATTCTTGGCTCGAAAATTTATAACACGATACTTTAAACGTCTTTTGAATTGAGATATATATTAAACGAGTCGTTTAACTAGCCGTATATCTTGGCGGTATTCCTCAATCTTTGACAGCTTTTTAGTCAAAAATTACATATATAAGCTTTACCGTTAACAATTGGTACTATTCTACGTAAATGTTATTCATTGCGAAATTCACAGTGCACAGATATGGATTTTGTTGCAGAACACTCTTATAATTGTACCAGATTTGTTTCGTATTTCGGATATGACTGTATGAAATATGTGCATTGGTGCTTAAAATGACTGATTTTTATTTTATGTAACTCCTAAATTAAACTGTCATACGGTTTATTGTGGTTGTCATGCTTGATATCTCATTTCATCAGAAAACAAACGCGAAGCAATGGTATATCACATTAATACTGTCAATATTGTGTCAGTTCAACACATGAGTGATTGTAAATGCCAGAGCGTAGCATTATTATATTTCCCTTTGATTAACAATCAATATGTTTGTGTTGAGAAATCAGAAATGCTAACAAATCGAGATAATTTGTCTGTGTCTTGCTTGTTTTGTATTCTATTGTATCCAAATATAACAATTAATTAGGTGGTATACATACCGATCTTTTATTTATCATATGCTATACCTTGTTTTCAATGTAATACAGACATTA
>VMBQ01017049.1:0-10190 GCA_007657795.1 Dreissena rostriformis | reverse complement strand
ATAATGTGTCAATATATTAGGAGCATTATAACTAAAATGTAATTTACCATGAACTAAAGTGGACGCAGCAACTTCAATGTCACTGTGTTAATATGTTAAAAGCATTGTTTTAGACATACTTGTTTTATTCATTGTTAGTATCATCTCTATAATAGAGATCATGTGAATGAAGCGGAATTCCGCACAACCTCTAATGAAGATAAATGTGCAACATGGGTCTGTTAACATGATCAGATATCATATTAATTAGAGTCCAGATGAAGACGAATCATTATGTAGTCGGACAATTTATTAAATAATTTGTAGCAATATACTAATGGGCATCGGACAAGACAGAAATCTGGAACGCCATGCTGTAAACATGGATGATATAAAATGTGTACAGAAAGAAACTGCGCACTAATTGCAACGCGTTAAAGCCACATTTTAATATACGACTTTACAACTCGTAACTTGTACACAATGAGATCATAAACATAAACATGTGAACTTTATATCACATACATATTTAAATAAATCGCAGGTCAATGTAAACGAATGATTTAACATATTAAATACGGACATGAAAATAAATACCGTCGAAGAGACTTACAAACCGTATTTTGACAGTGATTGTATATGCCTCGTTCTGGGAAAACTAGGCGCAATGCATAAGCGTAGGGTTCTGTCTCAGATTAGCATGTGGTTGACATTATTCGTAAGAACGGCGCATGTTTCAAAACTAGTGGGGTGATATACTGTTATAGATTGCGTTGTTTTCACACAACAGCAGTGAAATTGATAACATATCATTCTAACAAACAATTCGGACGTTTCTTTAGCAATTTTCATCGAAGTAAACATCTTGCTTATTTTTATCGTAAAAAATGATCGTTGCAGTAGATAGCCATAGATTGAAAATATACCGTGGGCACTCGTTAAATACGCTGGAAATGGTTTATATGGAATATTAATTAACAAATATGGCGTTTGAAAATGATTCATGTGGTTGCATACATGTACATAAGATAGCACACGTGCGCATTTGCAGAACAAAAGTGGGAAGATGGCAATAAAATACGCAACTAAAAACGAAATGTACATAATACGGTTTCAGATTATTTTACAGATAGAATGGAAGTTCGGAATGCCATTCTAAGATATGAATGTTGCCAAAACTGAACCTAAGTTCTTCCATCACAAAACATCATACACTTGAATAAAACTCAAGCTTTCCTTAGGATTTAAATCGCAGACGTTGATGGTGTGTGCTTTCATCCTATTATGTAATTGTAAAGAAATACTTAAAAGCTATAAAACAAGCATTACACAAAAATGCAATCAGATCCGGCATTTTTGCCAACTCCTCCTTCACAAATGCATGTTGAGGACACACGGGCTTGTGGTTTGTAGCGAACAACTTCCGTTTCGTCGATCGCACCAAATCTTTGTTTCTCATGAACCGAAACACCTTATCCGATGGTTTAATTACGCCATAAAGTAGTCCCCTGTATTCTTCCACGTCTCGAAGGTTACACACTGAACCTAACAGAATCTTTCTTCCCATGATCCTTTGTGTCGAAATCCAGCAATATTTCCTCCTTTTCCAAGCCTAAGGCGTTCACTCGTACATGTTGGATACACGCTTTTGATGGAAATTAGGTTTGAAAGTGCGCAAAATATAAGAATAATACGATAATGCATTATCAACATGTTGAAATAGTTAATTAAGTTAAATATAATGCGCCGTGTTTGATATAAAAACCCACTAAAAGAAGTTAAATGCCCATACTGTGTACTAATTGGTATAAATAAGGCATTTTCTTGTAGTGTGCATGTTATTTAAAGATATATACACGTAATAACACATTATCTCCTGACAAAGTGCAATTTGTTTTTATATCGGTCAACGCCACATTTCTCAAATTAAAACATTTATATAATTATTTGTCGATTTAACATTAGTTGTTTCGGTATTTACGAAATGTCTACATGCATATATTTCAATACGGTATAACCAAAAATCATTGTTTCCTAATTTAACTAGTCATTTAATGAAAGAAATCAACCTTTGATTAATACAGCTTTGAAACTGTATTATGCCAAGCCTGCCTGATTGTGAAAAATACTGTCAGTTCAATAACGGTACATTTGGCGGGTAAAAAAAATAAAAATACATACCACTTATTTGTGTTACTTTTGTTATACATTGATTACATAACACACGTTTAAGATGTCACTGTGTTTCGCACACTTTAACAAAAGCCCACGCACGCATACAATAAGCGCATACACATTCGAAAACTACTTGAAATGTATGTACGACAGAACTCTAAAAAACTTTTCCTAAAAACACAACTGTGTAATAATAATAGTACGCAAATCAAATTAATGAGACACAACATATTCCTATTTTTAGAAACACGTGTTTTATTAAGAAACCACATTAACAAATTCCTACCCCATTATTTAAATATCGCACAAAACATAAATTTGAACGCGCGGTAACACATATTCCTCTCGTGCATATCTCCTATGTTTTATGGTCTCCGCGTAAATCCAGCAAGAAAACGTCCCAGGTTTTTCAGTCTCGAATATGACAGTCAATGAATGGCTTCCGATGGACTACTTCAGTAATATTGTACAGCATACGAGTAAGAAGCAGCGGAAGACCCGTCATTGAAAAGAAGGATGCAATTGTCCGTTCTTTCCGCACAAGACAATTTTCCAAGCAAAGCGGTAATCAATGGTTTAGCGCTTGTGGCCTCTCGCTATGGGATTGTTGATTATATCCTAGAGCAAACCACTTTCTAACCTGAGAAGTAGCGTGCATGCGGTTGAGGCAGAAAAAAGAGGAATAAACACACACCATGTATCCAATTACTTTCAAATAAACGCACATTTGTTCCAATTAGCACCATTGGATTTGGGAGCTTTTATCCGAGAACAGCCGTCGTTTCTAATCCACGTTTTTCAAATAGATGTCTTAGCATCTAGAAGCAGAAAAGAGCAATGCACTCCCGAGTGGGAAACACGTTTGAGATACGAATTCGGTCTACTGAGGTTTTCTATTCGATTCAAGTCACTGTACCGTATTACCGAAAAATCTATTGCATGTTGGTGTTGATCGCTAAAACAACCATTCATTTTACCTACCCACGATGAGAAACACACACACCAAAATGGAAAAACGGTCACACGTGTTTTTAACATGTCAAAATTATGTATACCTTACCCCCATTACCAACAGTGCGTTAATTTGTAATTTGGATTTGCCTGAACATGTTGAGAAATTAATATTATTCTCCAGATAATTTTAGTCAGGACAAATTACATAACATAAGACACCAACAAGGTCTGTTTAAAATAAACACTGAATAAAGTACACCAGATATGTCAGCAAATAGTACACTATGTATAATATCAAATAACAGAACAGTATACCAATAGTATTGAATAATGATCTATATAAAATTATCACATACACAAGGAACATATCACCACATAAATGATTGCATGCAAATCCATGCGAATATATACAGAGACCATATTGTTAATGTGTATGAAATAATTTACATTTACAATTTAATATCATTCCAAGTGCGGTATAATGTCGCCTTCGTACTACCTCATACCAGGGCAGATTTCAGTCTCTCCCGCCAACATTGAGTTGTAAAAAATCCTAATCGCTACGCTAACACGGTGGCTAATAGCCCTGGTTATTGTCAGCAAGGGTACAATTTTATCCTAAACGTCAACTTCAAGAAAAAGTGATGCACTTGATTACCATTTTGGACAGCTCTTATACTAAGTTTGTTAGATTATTCGAGTTAGACAATATTTTATGTGTGATTATAATGGGTGTATTGAGCCAGTTATAAAATAATTAATTTTGGTCAGTCGTATCTAATAAAAGGTGCCGTTAAAGCGTGCGCAAAAAATAATAAAATAAATAATAGATCCGGCCCTAGTGTGAGACTTGGTAAGCGGTTATACTCTTAAAATTGTTCATTAATAGCAATTTATTTAAACGGAGAATTCCATATGTTGTCATCTGTTTTGAAGAGAAAACAATGCAGTATATATAAAACAGGTTTAAAACTGGTATTGTTCCAAACCGTAATGTATTTACTGTAATCTATAACTTGTATGTACACTTTTTAAAATGTAATCGAATATAAGACGTAATCTTTTAAATATGTTCTACATAAGTACTTTCGAACAATTGCATGTAACTATTTAATACCAAATTACATTGACTATCTGAAACTTCACCGCAAATCTGTATGCAAATATGATTTAATGTTTTGTCTTAAGACGTTTATGGTCACAACTTAGTATATATAATACGCTAACACAAATTCAGCTCACATATATAAAGGTTAAAAACGATACTGGACTAATTAATTTCAAAATATGTTAAATTGGACCTATCCATTATAAGACCGCACTTATATGTTTATCATATATACTAAAACAATAGTCTAATCGTGCAGAGTGCACATTGCGCTGTATAACCATTGTTTTAAGCGATTGATCATAGTTTGCAAGTTCACACAATCATATATGGCCTTTATAATGTCATTCAGGAGCTTTCGTGCTCTCCTATCTTACTTTTAGGGCATGCTATTTTATGTATGTACCAATCCGGACAGGTGTATGAAAAGTCAATTGAGTTAGGCATTACAATATGATATTATAAATGTGCCCGATGTGGGATATGCATACAAGTTAAGTTATCTTATGCTTGTAGAAACAATTACACCACCTGGCCACTGTGCATTGTTAAGTGTTGAACAATTAGATGTATGAGTTATCATAATATAATGAGTCTATTATTAAATTTCATGAATTGTGTGAATGTGAATTGTTCTAATTATTTTAACGCAGACAATTATATTCAGTGAGAAGCCTTACTTAATAGAGACATAAGTGAGTTTTTTCCCCATTGCTGACATACACGTGGAATGTATTTCGCCGTGTCACGTTTAGGTCAACGCCATTAACCCAAACAACCTAATGTGTAAACTGTGTTTATTCGAAATAATATAATAAACTTGTATCCGCATGCACTATACACATGAAGCACAAGTTATTCTAGTAGCATCACAACTAGTTAAATAAAGCAATCGCTTTCACTAGAACACATGTACCATCACATACTATTATATGGGTGAACAGATGGAGATGCTAACACCTTTTTTTATTCTGAACACTCTTTATAAGTATTTGCAATGTTCACGCAAAGTCGATAACTTGCATGTGTTATATCCACTACTGCAAGTATACATTAATTTAATTTTTCACTTAGTTGAACCATGAGCTTTTTAAAAGTTCGATGATTTCGATGGTAATGCGATAAAAGGCCTTATGTTTTTGTATCATGTGTGAACATATGATAACGATAACAAACAGAAATTCAATAAGAGGCAGGTGCCTCTCTACAAAGTGAACTGATTGATAGATTCGTGGAATACATCAATCGTACAAGTCAACACATATTTGATTACACATGGGCATTATATTACATTTTTACAATATGCATTCACATCCACACAACACTGCTAAAAACATGTGTATACACTAAATGAATCAACGACATAGTTAGACCTCACGAGTGCTGACCCTTTAACTAAAAAGGGAAAATACAAAAATTGTTTATGGACTGACAATCCATATCTTAGCAGACGATAAGTTCGATGCCTTTGTCATTCAAATTATACTTAGATGTTAATTGTAGGACAATGCACTTACCTATTATGAATAAGCCAACGTTTTCAAATGGTCTGACGTGGTCTGTGTGTCAAAGATTTCAGATTGAAACTCAATCCTCAAAACAACGTTCCGAACCGAACTATATATGTGAATAGAATGATTCCAATTTGTGATCTTAGGTTGGGTGAATGTTACAACTACATAACGGGCTGTTTTTGGGAGTTTTGATTTACATGTGTTACATACATTAGGCTTTATAATCATGAGTATTTAGGAATGCAATAATATATCAAGTAACGGTGTTGATAACACCAACAAGCAATACATTAGATGTATATGAAATTGAGACGGTTATTGCTTATATATGCTATTTTACAGCATTTCTAATTACAAATCAATAGCGATATCATGCTCATTATCGTTAATGGACATCAATTAGCCATGGTTAATATATGTGCATGGTAAAACACACGAGTGGTATCTCTAAGGTCATGGAAGTTTCACTGTTGATGTAATTTGGTGGAATGTTTATATCAGTTTGACATGCGGTTAATTTTCTAAAGGCATTGACAGCAATCCACCAATCATAAGCACGCTATTTAAAATCGTTAAAAAAACAACAGGATATTCACAAAATGACTGTTTAAAGGATGTTCGAAGCGTTCCGCAAGAAACAATTTAAATAACGCTCACAAGCATAAACTTTGTTTATTCGGCTCATTTATTTTCGTTGTATATTAATGTGTTTCGTCCAGTAAGCAAATGCGAATTTATTTGAAATACAAATGTTACTTTAACCACGGCTTAAACGTTTTCCCTTATATTGTGGAATGGAATGTCATTAGTAGCACCACTGTAAGTTTAAAAAAACGCGAGATAAAATAATATATCATAGCAGTCAGGTTTGAAATATTTGACGCCCGAAATAGAAAAGCCAAACATTTAAAAACCTAAAATAAATATCGGTGTTATGTTCGTTTGGACTCTCCCATGTTTTTCAATATTCAATATAAATATTTACACTTGTGTTGTTATATTGTCTCACGTTTTGTTCTATCTGTATATTTGCTTTTTGCAAATTGGAATTTACCAATAACTGTCTACGAATACGATCCATCGGTAACACGATTATAGAAGAAATCTGACCCGCATACTTCCAATAGTGATATTAATAATATGATTAATAAACAACGCGCCTACATATTGTTCACTTGCAATTCGATTTGATGCGTTTATATATTTAAAATGTATCCGTGTTTACACTAAACATACGTTGTATTTGTATCATTCTTTATCGAGTTACTGAATATATTTTTACAGACAATTGTGTATGTGTGAAGCTGCAAGTGGAGCCATCACGTATAAGTGATAACTCGTTCATGTTTATACTAGTTCAAACAGTATTATTAGTAGTAGTAGTAGTATTAGTAGTAGTAGTAGTAGTAGTAGTAGTAGTAGTAGTAGTAGTAGTAGTAGTAGTAGTAGTAGTAGTATAGTGTAGTAGTAGTAGTAGTTGTAGTATTTGTATTGTTTGTATTATTTGTAGTATTTGTATTATTTGTATTGTTCGTATAATTCGAGGCAATTAACCTGGAGAAATGCGATTGTCGAACTATTTATGTTGTAGATAATAGCCATTCGTTGGAAATGAACCGTATATGCGCGTTAAGTAAGATAGAAAATGAATTGTATGGGATTACAATTAGTGCATGTGATAACGAAATATGCAACACGTGTATCAAGTTCATAATTCGGGATGCGAAATGACGTTAATGAAAACTTTTTTTATATTTAAACAGTCCTCTGTAATTAAAAAAGACATTGCACATACAGGATTGAACATAATTTACGTAATTACGAAAATTTTTATAGAGAAAGCGGTTTCATCTAACTTTATTGTTTACAATGCTATATAGACTATCGTATATATTGGCCTGTCTTTACAATGCACTATGCATTCAACATATTACACGCATAAATGCATCGGACTGCGTTTCAAGTTCAGGCTGCAACAATGTATAGGTATTGTCAAGCACTGTATAATTTTCCCTGACACAAACATGTAGACATCAAGCTCTGTTGAAGATGTTCGGTACTTGGAAAGCAATTATATTATTTAACATTATACTGAGATGAATAAGAACGCTCTTACCAAAGTATTCCGAGCACTTGTAGATGAGAAGGCTTAAAACAGCTGTTCAAAATGAGCGCAATCAGTATGAATGAACAGGACACGTTAACTTATAGTTGTTACTTACATGTTTACCGCATGCTCAATTGATAAGAATTCAACGAGTAGCGTTGAGAGTACTTGACTTGCAACATTTAGTTAAACACACACACTGCGTATAATTTATCACATTGCAACTGTAATATTTCAAATAAAAACAAAGTTCAATGTGTTATTATTTCAAATTCAGTACTGCATTAACTATAAGAGCATTGTTATGTTACGTTCAAAATCTACTGTACTGATAATAAACGCATACTTTATATGAAATACAGCCTAATATTCAGAAGTATTTGCGGTTGTTAAAAAAATGCTCATACGTAATCTCAAACAAACATAATGGTTTTCGGACACATTGTTTATACCATTAGCTATCCTTTCATAGATCGTTCCCATTGGGCATCACACAGATAAATAAATCGTTAACTTGTCAATAGATGTTGAATTCATCAGAAGAGTATAATTTAACAAAGCAACGTATTAATTGGTTTCATGCCTTTGCGTACAGAATGAACAATATATATTCATAGATATAAAGCTGGAACAAAGAGACGATCAGACATCTTATTTTACCAAGCAGAATAAACATGTCGAAATACGATGTCTAAATGAGGTTTCAATTATCGCAATTATTATTCTTCCAACAGTCTTCTGTTAGTGTCCTGTTAATGAACATAAATGAATACACATTGTGCAGAGGGTTGATCGAGTAGGTAAGAAACAACAATAAGCCAATAGGCAACCACGAACATGAATGTGCTATGAAATGTGTATAATGGTTTGTTTTTTTTTATAGTTTTTATGGTTATAATCCAATTTGCTAAATAAGAATGGGACCGAGTACCAATGTGTACATATAATTCGGCAGAGAATTTTCTGTAGGTTTGACATGACGACTCTGTAAAGGAAAACTCATGGCCTGACCAAGATGCAACAACAAGAACACTAACATCTATTGGTCTAAATATACATGAATTGGTATAAAACGTGTTCAAATAACAGAGCACCAAAATCAGGAATGTTTCGACGCGTTGGCAAAAGCTCGTACAAGGCTTTTTCGTCCCTAAGTGTTTTACATAATTTGTGTGAACGCTGTTTAATTGAGATGATACTTGTTATAATGTCGCTAGTCTAATAGTAGTTATGCACTTTACATATATCCAGGCATATTTGCGTATCATAATTATCTATGGAATTTCGAGAAAACGACACCACCACCATCATAGGGAAGAACAGTTAAACAAATTCAGTCAAAGAGCAAGCGAGAGCTTCAAATAAACAAATAGAAAACATCTCACTCTCGGTTTATAAATAATTTGCATTGTACAACCGATGGCAAGTATTTGAGATCTGACTGCGCTGATATATTATTCAATCGCGCGTTGTTTCAGAAACACTGTAGTCCAATTGCTGGTATGTCATCCCAGCAACAGAGCTTACCATAACGACGTAGCGATACAAAATGCCTTCTAGAAATGAAGCTGGAGCATTGTCATAGTCGAATATTCAAATTAACCGTATGTGAGTGTTAAGTACCCTTGCAACTGAGATGTATGGAATAACAATAAGCAAATATGATAACGAAGTATGAAACTGTATTTCGACGTTTTTTTCAGATAGTTTTGTTTTCGGAAAATGTGCGAAATAATCACGAACATTGTTTAAATGCTCGCGTAGCTGTTTTGACTGGTTATCACTAGCAACATGTCTTTTCAAATGCTATTATTTATTTATTCAGAGAATGGTGAAATAAGCACTTGAATGAGGTAACATATGTGATTGGTTAACAAAAGCATATTTGCCCTACAGTTTAGTTGCATTAGCATCAAATGTATTGGAAGCTGAAAAAGACGTTGATACTTAATAGTTGCGGCTAATTATGAGCTATAGTAAATGCACGCAACATCGAACATAAAAAAGAAACACGCTTGTAGCCTGAGACATAGTATTTTTTCAATTATGTATGGCATCATATGTATACTATCATGTCCAATTATGTATGTCAACATACGCGTACTGTCATGTCCTTTATTTTTGTCATTAACCGAGTACTGGAGGATTGTAAGACGATGATGTTGTTCAATCGCATTTCACATTTGACGCGTTTGCACCCTGTGATGTATTGTACAACGTTAGAAGCTTTTACATGAACTACATAAACAAGGTGTTTTAAACAAAAATACATAACAATGAATAATGATTTAAATTGGCATACACACAATAATAACAACAAAGCAGCAATGAGGCCGCTTCCAATTAATGCTAT
>VMBQ01017048.1:0-10596 GCA_007657795.1 Dreissena rostriformis | reverse complement strand
TCCTTTGCTGTTACGGATTTACAATACTAGTAGTCTGTATTTAAAAAAAAAATGCAACAACAATCTGAAAACGTAAATGTTTCGTTTATTTACTAAATATGGTTAACATTAATCAGTTATAAGTAGCTTATTAACATGTAGCAATGATATTAGTCATGTGTCTCATTTACTCTATAATTGTCTCTGCGTCTAGTGGACGCAACGGGTATCAAGAAAACACTCGTTTCGCCAGGCCTTGACGTCAAATAGACGGTATGCCATTCTAACATGTAACGAAATAGATAATAAAAACACATGACATTAAACCCAGGTTTATGTCATTAACATTAAATGTATTTAAATATATTTTAACCACATACAAATCTCCATAATGTTTATGGGTTATACAATCCACCTACAATCGATATTAGTGTGAATGTATTAATTGAATAATTTATTCGAGCAGTCTTAGAATAGATAAATGCATTAACTCACTTTACAGTAGCCCAACTAACAAGCGCTCAACTCTGCATTATTATTGTTGACAGGCGACGGGGCCGCAGTAAATGACATGAATAAGTTCTCCATGTGGCACGCAATACCATCATCTCAATTGACAAAAAAAGATGAGCCCGCATAAAGAAACCAGGGAGTTGAATGGCATCTACGCTTACAAAACCTTATAGCGCACTTAATATTTCTTTTTAAATAAGCATTTTGATGCGTACATAAACCAAAATCAAATATATAATGTTGTGTCTTATGAATATATCAAATAGTGTTAAATATAGACTGTTAAATGCCTTTATAAGGGTTAAAGGGGCCGTCCAACCGATTTTGGCATGTATTGAAGCTTGTCATTAAATGCTCTAAATGCTTTATATTGATAAATTAAAACATTTGAACTAAAAATCTCCAGTAAAAAAAAAACAATAATACAATTTTTAAAAAGGAAAAAAATAACCCTCAACAGGGCTCGAACCACTGACCCCTGGAGTCCTGGAGTAAAAATCTACCCGCCTTGACCACTCGACCATCAACGCTCATGTTTGTAGCGGATGTATTATTTTAGCTATATTAGCAATCCTGGTAGTTTTCCAAAATATCGTTTCGCGTCGTGCGACGCTTTATCTGTTGGACAGTCCCTTTAAGAAAATACGAGTTTTCATATTTGAAATAAATTAATTCTGAATTAACGTTAAAGAAGACGTACATCGACAAGTTGTATATAATATCAAGTCCTTGCACAAGCAATAATTATTTGGCCTGTCATTCCAAAAATTAAGCTTATACTTGTATAAGCAATAGAAAATAACTAACTAAAAGTTCACATGGGTTGTACATTAATTATATACTAAATATACACTAAAATAACACATATCAGCAACTGTTCATATCGTACCTGATGATAAAATGTGATATCCTTTCCTCCAGCGCTTAAGCACAACAGACTCTTAAATACGCTGCCGATTAAACCCAAAAAGCAGATGCGCGTTTTTTTAAAGGTGCATTCGTGTTTACTTGTTTATCCATATTTACGGGTAACTTACGCTGTCCTGTTTATATGCATTACGTAGTTTAAAACACAATGAATTTCAGATATTAATATAAACAAAGAACAAAGTAACAGTTTAGCTGCGACGGGAGGAGAGATCCTTTATTATGTCACGTGGTCCGTTATTTAAGGCAAGTAATCAATGGTCAGTGCGACAGAGCTCTTTCCGAAAATCAACCGTCACATCCACTTAAACATATCACGAATTGTGCCATGATGACTGCTTTCTACTGCCCGTTTATACTGAATCATTATAAATGCATGACGTGGTATGCTTAAAAAGTTGCGACCTACTGATAATTTGAATCAAAAGGTTGACAAATAGAATAACGCACAATAAAACGTTTCGCAAATATTTGCTTTATTCATGTGTGAATTTAAAGCCTTAAAGTACAAAACAAAGAATGCAATAGTCAAAACTAATTCGCCAAGGTATTCTAATTCCGAACAAGGAATTAATATTAAGTTCAATTAAGTCATTTGCAACATATAATTTTGTGTTAAAAAAATCTACCTTTCTTTCAATATCAGTATGTTCATATAGCGGGTTTTTTTTCAACTCACGATGCACATGGGCTTTTGCTGATGATTGTGATGTCCATTTATTAAGAACTCAATATCGTCAGTTATTTTGTTCTGTAAATACTTAAATTGTTTATGCAAGATCAGCAACCAAATATATATATGTATATATTCTGATAAAAAAGAAACAGCTTAACTGCCTCCGTCTTTCGTCAATGTCATTGAAAAGATATCGATTATAGACAACAACTAGATGACGCAAATCCTTTCAGATGCACATTCAAAAAATATATTCGATAAAAAAAACAATACAAGATTTCGCATATCGTTTTATCCTATCACATCGACAAATATTAAACGTGAATGGTGCGCTGTCAAAAAGTAAAATAGGTTGATTATGCAAATGCTTATGGGAGTTCTTGTTTTAACTGAACGAGATTCTATATTGCTGAGAACAAAAAAGGTACCAACGGAGCTTTTATACGCCTTACAACTACAAGCAAATCTATATTTGCCCAATTGCAGTTCTTTATATCAATGTTTACATAACAAACATCTTCGATATTAAGTTTTCATTTCAACCCAAGGCGTGAAACATACGTATGTACTCTCGTCCTTTAAAGGTGCATCTAGTTATATTTTACAGTGTTTTTTTTTAACAAAACGTCATTTCCTTGTAAAAGAACGGTACACGCGTTGTCTATTAGATGTTTTTGCTAATTTACGATTTGCGAACAATATATTTTTATGGATTGATGGATAGAAGTCCATTGCAAATACTTTCGAATTTCAGTCGGTGGATATATTCAAAATGTTTAATCTAAAGTAACATCACTCGCAATGACCCCTAATAAGCCATAGCGGTATAATTTACCAACATAATATGCCCGCTCTATATATTTATATACTTGCGACCGGAATAGTACAGGCTGTTCTTATATTGAAGGCAGTTTCTTGAATAAGGGTCGCTGCACTCGCGTACAGCACTCACACAGATTTAGAGGGCGATCAGTATCTACAAGATAGGCTAAGATAGCCCACTTGATACCACTTCAGAAATCACAGTCCTATCAAACATGCTCAGTCACTCCCGGTTATTTATTGGTACTTACTTTGTTCAATTGAATTTTTTTGCGTTTGTTTAATAGGCAGTTACAGCAGATGCATAAAATACCAGGATTATTCATTTTGATCATGACATAAGTTTGGCGCTTTATCTCGCTCGAAAGCTTGGATCTGTTGTAAAACAAAATCTGCATTAAAGGACATCTGTTAATTAATTAAGCTACTATCGTTTCCATCAGAAAACAAGCGTCACACGGAAGAATAATTTCTACAATAAGCTACCGTTTAGACCCAAAAGCAAAAACGCATTATTCGAAAAGGGACATTCGTTTCAAGCACATTTATTGTGCAATACACAGTCTTTTAAATAGTAAGTAAATGGCAAGCAAGTTTATTAATGAAAACACAAAACAGCTGCACAACTTGAACAAGAAGACTTGAATTGAGCATAACAAGACATTTTAAAATACAAGAACAATAAAAAAAAAATATATTTATGGAATTATCTGTCAAACGTGTGGACGCTATGCTGGTTTGGTTGAAGACAAAACATGTTTATATTCACAAATCCTTTTTAAGCATACCATATCTAGAATGTTATATGTCTACGTTCATGCAGTTTTGTCATCCCGAATAAGCATTAAATATTCGTTTAAAAAGTGTTTTCATCGCAAATGTAGCTTGCTTTTCATACCTTGAAATATGAACCATACGTGTATTGTAAAAAAAGGAATAAAGTTTTAAACAAGACATGTATCCCATGGGACATGGGTGCCCCAACATTTCACTTTTGTCTGAAAACTCCCCTCATGTCAATAACGAGCTGTTTTATTGTTAATGTTTCGGTGTGACCTTGGACTTTGAGGTATGGAGACGGGTGATACACACGACACGCCGTCTCCTCATTCGGTTCATTTATGTTGAGTTTTTTTTTTAAATTACATGCTGAATGACAAAGTGGCACATCTTGTGCAAAAAAAAAACATCTTGAACTTTGACCTCTTGGTGATCTTGCCCTTTGAGGTAGGGAGACGAGTGCTACACGAAACCTCTTGTACTATGATGGTTTAAGTTTTTTTTTTATCATTCAATATATTTTTAAGGTATGGCTGAAACATAAATTTTAGTTCGGACATACTGTCGGACAGTGAGGAAACAATATTATTCCCGTCTGGACATAACATTTATTTGTTACAGCAAAAGCCTGTTCCTTCATTGGTCATACGAGACCGTAGTGTCTTAATCGCACGCAGCTTTCTTTTCAATTTACTTTAATGACGTAAACGTGTTTTCTTGACCCAAATGTTATACATTAGTGATTAGTCTTTACTAGAATGTTGTATCCGTTTAATTGAAATAAAATATTGACAAAAAGCATTACGCCGAGTTAAACGGTGTTTCAATATTTATTTTACTTATGTGTGAATAACTTAAACGTCTAAATTCTCTGAGAAAGTATTGAACTACTATGGCACATTTGCTAAGCTGTTTTCAATCCGCACTATATTTAAATTCTTAATAACATTTGAAAAACATCTTTTTAATAACTATTTAAAAGCACAAAACTAAAAAAAAACGACAGTTTAATTCACGTATTTATTGTTTTAATTTTGTTAGTATTTTACTCGTTTTTCTTCCTAACCTGATTTTGAAATTAAAAATTAAAACATATTTTGTTATTAAATTGACCGACGGCCATTATAAAGATAATATTTTAACTGTTCTATAGTACACCGTCTTTGAAGCAAATAATCCCACAATTGGTCTGGTATGATAATTCATTTATCAAACACGTTTGTTTTGTTGAGATAATTGGCTTTCTCTAGTATTTTAAATTGATTTAGTTTTGTTAGAAAAATACAAACAGATGTTTAATACACTTTAATCCAATGAGAAAATATGCTCAAAAGAATACCTTTGCATCAATGTTTACAAAACAAACATCTTTGATAGGAATTTTCCATTGTAACCAATGCGTGAAACATATACCTTGAAATACATTGTTGTTAGCTCGTCTTTTAAAGACGTACATATTACATTATATTTTAATGATAATGCGAATAATGTTCATTTACTATCAAACACAATGCCGTTTTCATGTATTAAAACTACGAGAACTCAGGTAGACTATGCTTATGTGCGCAAACAATTGTTTGGATGGGACGAGGGCGATTGCAAACGAACCTTAATTTGAACTTGCCGCCGCGTAGTTTTACCCAAATGCCCTCTTTTCATGCGAAAACTCATGTCGCAAAAAAGAAAAGAACAGATAGTTTACTGTATGTGCGACTTAAGCATATACAGCTCATTGTAAATAAAGCAAATAAGTAAGATTAATGATATGCACTTATAGTATTTACATAGAGCCGGAAAAGTCCATACTGCCAAAGAATAAAGACTTCTGTACCAATGGTCGAGGCCCTGGTCTGGCCTGACAGTTCTACCGAAGATTTTCAGTTTGATAAACACCGATTTTTATCTACAAAATATACCACTCGATACCACTTCAGAATTCAGAGTCAGTTTAAACGTCTGGATTCCCTCCAGTAATGTATTGGTACTTTCATGCTTAAGATGCATAAAACACTAATAAAAAAGAATATATAGTTGCTCCTTACATATTGTTTTCAGTTTGCTTTACTCGAAAGCTTTGATCTGTTGTAAACCGAACTCCATTCACAAAAATGACGCAGCGACACCAATAATGTAGTATCTGCTCTAACACATGCCAGTTGCCGTGGGTCAAGATCAGAATATGACCATAAATACATAATATATCAGAGACTCGCTCTGGGAAAACGGGGCTGAATGTAATGTAACCGTCGTGCAAGAGATTGTGAATGTAATGTAACCGTCGTGCAAGAGATTGTGAAGTCTCTTCTAAGCCCAAAATCGTGTCTATGCGGAAAATGTCGTCCTTTATGAGCCTGTGCGGACTGCACAGTCTAATCTGGGACGTCACTTTTCGCACCTGCATTGAGGCAGGTTTCCAAAGAGCAAAATATAAAAATATTATTACTTAATCGCATTACCAAACCTGTCCTTTTCGAAAAAAAAGTGTATATAATGCTCATTAAAGGCAGCGGTTTACTCTGAGTGTTTTTCTTGTGTACTATGTTTGCATTTTTCAAAAAAAAATTGCATTACTTCATTTGTTTATAGACTTATTTTACACTTTTTATTCATTTGAGTGTCAATATTTAAGGATAAATTGTAATATATAAATAGAAAAAGACAGTTCTAGTTTAACTAAGTGTATTAATTCGGGAACAAAACAGACAAAATACTATTTCTGTTAAGTGATTTTGTTCTGTATTTGCAAGTCTGTTCAATGCTCATTAATTAACATGAAACGCGGAAAAATAGATTACTCGTACCGCTTAGTATAATGCGAATTATTTACCTTTTTTTAGAAGATTGCTATTAAGCTGAATAATAATAGATCTTTTTAATAGTTGGAAACGAACGCTATAATAGTAGTGCTGATGCTCTTGTTAGTTTCTTGGACACAGCATTATCAAAAGATTTGCATGTGTGCAGATAACAAACATTAAGAGGATATACTTGCCAATTTCTTTTAAAAATGTGCACATAAGTAAACAATAAAATACAGCGTAAATTCTTTTTTCGTTTACGAATGCGTTCCTTAACGCAGATGTTATGTGTGCCTATAATTTGTAAAGATTTTAATTGGTCAAACGTAACATAGCAATAGTTAAGTTGGGGTAATAAACAGCTTATTGTAAAAAAATGATATAATTAACAATTTGCCAAACATCGCTTTGCTTTTCAGAACACGAACTAAATAATTGCCGAACAAAAACAACAACTGCAATTTAAAGTATTGCAGATCACTACCAAGTTTTTTACTTATCTAAAAAATCTAAGATGTTGATCTGTAAACGTATTGATGCTCCTTTTAAAGCTTGGTATCAGAAGAGCAGATATATTAAAATACTTAGTAACACTAACTTCTGAGAAAACCTCCTGAACAGATGACGAAATTTAGAAACGGAGTTGCTAAAAAATTCGTAGAGTAAAATCATCAACAGTAGCATCATCATCAATGTTATCATCATCAACGACGATATTATATTGCTAAAAGTTATACTCACACGTTTGCTACTTGTGTACAATCCCTTGTCATCATTGATTAAATTCCACTATTATTCACAAAATCAAACATACTTCCTACGACACAGATCTTTTCGTCTGTTGCAACCAAAGGTACATAGTCTAACGCAGTCGAAACATTTTGATACTGTTTGACATAAAATAAATAATTGATCAAAATGGACTAGCAAACGGATTACAACAAATACCTAATTGTACTTGCATTTTTTTACCTTTATATTGTTGGCATAGATAAAATCAACAAAGGGTATCGACGAAAAGTATGATTCAAAAACACCCTAAGGTAAAACTACCCTTTCAAACATAAAAGACCATTGTGCGTATTTATCTTTAAACTGTCGATCTTTTTACAACTAAGTTTGCTTTTCTTAACGGCCTGTAAGATAAAATTAGATGTATCGCCGCCATAATTGATAATCAGAGATGAAAAGAGGCGTCGAACAAGTACCGTTTTAAAGGACTCGTTCATAGATTGTGCATGTTTGAAGTATGACATTAAATGCGGTTACTCGACACATGCATGCATAGGATATAAAGGGCTTAAGTGCGCGTTTGACTTTAAGTTTCATTGGAAATATCGTAAATCTATTTCATTCGATTTAAAAGAGAAACTTACCATTGTATTCGTAACGGATGTGTAATTAATATACTGATGTTTCAAGGTAAAAGTCACGTTCATGAAAGAGTCGGATGAATACATCACTGTCAAATGACTTATACTTTGTCGTTATTTAAGTCTCGTTTATATATATATATATATCTCCTTTAAGTTGATAACGAAGCAAATCTACGTATAGACAAGTGTCTATAGTGTAGTTTTAATATTTGGCGTTAAAAAACATAATGCTTTGCGATGTAAAAGATATTGTTATTGCACTTATTCGTGTTTTATCAAGTTAAAAAACACAAATAAGGTAAACATGAATCGGTAATTTCTTTTCCCAGTTCCGGAATATCATCGATTTGAAAATAAAATGTATACAGAACATTTTAACTCTTCTTGAAGAAGCCACGCATACCGTTTGGTTTATCACTTATTCGAAACTTGTCAAGGCATTACTTGCAAATGCCTAACACGTGCGTGCTAAAACCAAGTCCGACAGAAGATAAGATATTCGAAATATAAATACTATCGAGTCAATGTTAATGTCAAATTAAACTAATTTAAATATAAGTGCTCGCATTTACCAAAATGTGTTCGGCGTCCCTGTGACTCCGGGCATATACAAATTTTGAGTCCAACTCGTATTCAGTTAAGACCCAATATTTGAGTCCGGTTATAGATCTAGACATATAAAAATGTTGTTCATCCATTTAATTATGTCCTTGCTCAAATAAAATACTTTATTTTCATCAAATAAATGTTTGCTTTGCAACAATCCAGCCGTTTCTTTTGCTGATATCGGACTACTTGTTTCTAAGGGATTTGAAATAAAAGTAGTTTGTGTTCGATAAAAAAAATATGCAACACGTTCTTGTTTCGTATATTTACTTAATATAGCAATACTGCATACGTTATAAGTACCTTGTGAGTGTGTAGCAATAATCTCAATCATGTGTCACATGGTAATGAAGTACGACTTATTTATTGCAAAACGCACATCCGGATTTTCTAAAACAAAAAAGACGAACTTTGTGGCTTCGATAGGGTATTCGGCGATGAATCGATATGATACTGTTTTAATACCGTGAGTTATGTGTTCTATACAGCGCAATGAGTCGATCATATTAAATTACCCTTACCAAGTAAAATGCGTTTTGCCTGGATTTGACNATCAGAGATGAAAAGAGGCGTCGAACAAGTACCGTTTAAAAGGACTCGTTCATAGATTGTGCATGTTTGAAGTATTACATTAAATGCGGTTACTCGACACATGCATGCATCGGAAATAAGGGATAAAGTTCGCGTTTGACTTAAAGTTTCATTTTAACTATCGTTAATCTATTTCATTCGATTTAAAAGAGAAACTAACCATTGTATTCGTAACGGATGTGTAATTAATATACTGATTTTTAAAGGTAAAAGTCACGTTCAGGAAAGGGTCGGATGAATACATTACTGTCAAATGACTTATACTTTTGTTGATAACGAAGCAAATCTACGTATAGACAAGTGTCTATAGTGTAGTATTAATATTTGGCGTTACATAACATAATGCTTTGCGATGTAAAAGATATAGTTATTGCACTAATTCGTGTTTTATCAAGTAACAAAAAACACAAATAAGGTAAACATGAATCGGTAATTTCTTTTCCCAGTTCCGGAATATCATCGATTTGAAAATAAAATGTATACAGAACATTTTAACTATTCTTGAAGAAGCCAAGCATACCGTTTGGTTTAGCACTTATGCGAAACTTGTCAAGGCATTAATTGCAAATGCCTAACACGTCCGTGCTAAAACCAAGTCCGACCGAAGATTAGATATTCTAAATATAAATACTATCGAGTCAATGTTAATGTCAAATTAAACTAATTTAAATATAAATGTTCGCATTTACCAAAATGTGTTCCGCGTCCCTGTGACTCCGGGCATATACAAATGTTGAGTTAAACTTGTATTCAGTCCCAATATTTGAGTCCGGTTATAGATCTAGACATATACAAATGTTGTTCATCCATTTAAATATGTCCTAACTCAAGTAATATGCTTAATTTTCATTAAATAAACGTTTGCTTTGCAACAATCCGGCCGTTTATTTTGCTGATATCGGACTACTTGTTTTTAAGGGATATGAAACAAAAGTAGTTTGTGTTCGATAAAAAAAATACGCAACACTGTCTTGTTTCGTATATTTACTAAATAAAGCATTAGTTATAAGTACCTTGTGAGCGTGTAGCAATAATCTAAATCATGTGTCACATGGTTATGAAGAACGACTTATTTATTGCAAAATGATTGTTACGGCCGTAGTCTAAGAAATAACAGTTCTACGTCACGTATTGCATAATTCATAAAACAATCGGATTCCGGCTACTAAGTATACAGAATACATAGACTTATTAATTTAATTTGTAATCAGTTTTAACTTTTTTCTGTATCCAGGGGTCGCAACGGGTAATGGCTTCAGCGTCCTTGGCAAAATAATTGCGCACTTATATATCTTTACGGCGTTTACGCAAACACTGGATATATATATATTCTAAAAAGAGAGACGAACTTTGTGGCTTCGATAGGGTATTCGGCGATGAATTGATATACTATTTTATTACCGTGAGTTATGTGTTCAATACAGCGCATTGCATCGATCATATTAAATTACCCTTACCAAGTAAAATGCGTTTTGCCTGGATTTGACTTTTAAATAGTCAGTATGCCATTATAGCATGTAACGAACTG
>VMBQ01017047.1:0-10309 GCA_007657795.1 Dreissena rostriformis | reverse complement strand
GCGACATTTAACGGCGATGCGACATTTGTAGGCGCTACAGACGTCTATGGCAATATATTAAGAAATTTCGGAAAATAATTAAATTAACAAATTAACACTACAAAATAAACTAAAACACTCTGTTGTCTCTTTTTTGTGTTTAAAATATAATGCTTTTCAAGTTTATCAACAAACAAACCAGGAAGCGACAAAAATATTTATTTTGACTCATGTCCACATTGGCAACATATCCGATAGTACGTTCAAGTTGTTTACATCCTGTATTTGTTGTTGTTGTTAAAGGCCTTTTAAACAAAGTTGATATTGACCAAATTTTTACGTTCTCTCACGTGTTTTTTTTTTTTAATGTGTGATAAAATGAACTGTTGACTTGATAATCATATGTATCCATATAGGGACTTTTGAACTGAATTTATGTAAAACAACCACCATATATTTATATTTGGAGACACATCTTTGTGAAGCTCACTAAGGTTACGTGTAAGAAATTAAAATGAAATGTTGTTTAAATGTGGCTTTCGCAACATTAATTTTGCCTCCGTAAAATAAACTAACATTTACTGAAAAATGATTTATACTTCTCGGGTAGCTGTTACGTAGTGGTGTACAGAAGAAGGCGTGGTTTCATCTATTAATATCAACAAAAATGTTTTTTTTTGTTTAACGACTTATAATTATCAACAATACATGTAATGGTTTTGGTATATATAATAGTGTTGCCGTCTCTAGCTCGCCAACATAAATCTGATACTGGCCTGTTTGCATGATTATTTTGAAACACCTTTAAAATGAATAAATCTGTTTCCGTTCCGGAATTGAGATTAATAAATACAACAACTAAGTTCTGTAATGACAGACAGAAATAACTTTAATTCAAGACTTGCACACAGTACATCTAAACAAATACATTTACAAAGAATTAGCTAAAGAAACTTCAGCGAACTGTTTATATAGTATTGACAGACCTTTAAAGTCGAGCCAGTCAAAAATCATAAAAAGCGACATTTAAAATAATGGTAGCCAGTTACAAAGAATATGCCAAAATGATTCATATTTCCGTATTTTGTGAAGAAAAAAAGCACACACAAACAAAAAATCAACAGTAAGCAAAAAGCTGTTAAGTTAACATAACCCACCATACCATTTCTGTAATGGAGATGAGCAAATATTTATGTTGTCATTAAACTGGTGAAAAATGTGCAATAACTAAGCCGAGCATGCATTTAGAAAAAAAAAAATAAGTGTGTAAATTATGCTGATAAAGTGTAATGTTGGCGATCAATACAAAAGCAGACAACTGCGATGGATTTAACGTGTGCACGTGGGCTGTACGCCAGACCAGCCACCGGTCGAGGTGCACGTGCGCACAAGATCCCCTGAGCTCGTGTATCCAGGGTTACAAATGTACGTCACAGTGGAACCCGGCATGACGTCGCCAAACGTCTTCGTGGCGAATCTGACGTCATCGGGCTCCGAGCAGGTGATAACTAAAATAAATAACAATAAATCGATGTTGGTTTAATGTAATTCTTGCAAAGTGTGAATACAAATCTCATTAAATATAATTTCTATAAATTCATACTAAGATAAACAAAGAAACCAACGGGCAAGGGAAGTAACTGAAATAATACATAGTTAGTTGGGTCATGTATATGATTAGATTCCCGTGTTAATGTTAGCACAGTTAATTAACATGTCAGTGAATCGTATAATAAGACAAACAATCGATTTATATTGTTAATATTAGATATTTAAAACTTAATTACTAGATATAACACAGATAAATGACATATGCTATAAGTACTAAACAAAACTAAATTACACAGTGCTGTCATTTTTATATAAAATTAAGGATGTAAACCAAAGGGTCATAATAACTGAAAGGTTAATTAATTATAACAATTAGCACACTTACTGAATCGCTGACCAATCGAGACTCCTGTGATGTCGCTTACGGTTGTTCCGATGCTGTAACCTCCACATCCGCCGTGATGGATCTCATAATCCTTCGCAAACATGGCCGCCGGAAGTGAGTCGCTGACCTGAACCAGAGTCGAAAGATCATACCAAGCGTACATTAGGTTATTCCTCCAGCCTTTATATGACGTGTAGCCGGCACCTTTGGCATTGAACAGCACCGCAAAGTAGCTGTTGGGATTTCCGTCGCAGTTTTTGAACGTGATCTCCTCACCGTTGACCTTCCAGCCCTGTACGCCTTGCTTCACGTTGTGAGACAGAGAAACGAATCCTGTGAAGACGTATGGTCCCATGGCTGCGTTGAGTAGGCCTTTATAGCCGTCATGCTTGTTAAACTGCACAGAAACTGGTAACGTGTTGAAGGCAGCGATCTGTTGAATTGTCGCCTCATACTGTTTGCCATCCTGACGCCTGTGGATGACTTTAACGAGGCTGCTATCGTCAGACAGGGACGCCATGTTCAGGTCCACGTCACTCAGAACCGAGGGTGAAACGTAGACGTATCCGTCGCCGTTTCTATAGTTACAGTAAATGTGAAAGTTCTTTCCTCGGCGGTTGATTTGGTACAGCCCACTCTTTAGTTTTCCAGCAGCATTGTTTTGCAAAGTCACACAGTTCTGGACTGTAACATAGTGTATTGGTTTAAAGGTCCTTTATCTAAGCAACATAAAACATAAGACGGTAAACTTATACTTTTATCCCTCGCCAATGGCGGATTCATATAGTTTTAACATTGTCCGTCCGTCAGTCCGCCCATCTGTCACAAACAGGGCTTAATCTCAGAAAATATGTAATATTTCAAAATGAAACTTCATTGGTGTATAGATATCAATAAGGAGAAGTGCCATGCACTTTCTAAAATAAAAGGTATTTCCCTTTGTTGTTTTTGTATGATGTCTCCCTGTCACAAACTTTTCAGGGCTATATCTCAGAAGCTATATACGATTTCAACATGAACCTTCATGGATGTATATATATATTTTATCAGACAAACAAAAAGGTTCGTATAATTGATACAAGTTTTGTAAGTATGTAGGAAATCAAAGTGTGCGTAGCAATACATTTTTTGGCGACTGGTTAATTACTTACAAAGACCCTATTAATGATAATGTCTTGCAAAGATCAGCATAACAGACATAGTTTTGCCATGCAGTTTTGATTCAACACATCTTTATTTAATGTTCAATTTTTGGACAGAATCTTTGAAAATCATAAATTTAACAATCACGTTATTACAAAATGATATGGAAAAAAACACGGAAAATTGAAATAAGTTATTCATGGAAATGTTTCACGAGTCATTTTATTATGTATTTTATATTTTTACAAATAAACATCAGCCAAGCAATAATCTTTGAAAATGACCCAATGCCGTCAATACCGACCTCGACATTTAGGTTCGGTCCCAGTCCACCCACCATTCCCGTTACACGTGCGCACAGCGTCGCCGGAGACCATGATGTATCCCGGCTCACATGTATACGTCACGGAGTTGCCGGGACTCAAACCCGAGTACCACAATGAAGCATGCTGAACGGGTTTGGGGTGGGCACATGTGATCTCTGAAAAATAGCATTGACATAATTATACTGTTTAATTTCCTTAATCAACTTGTGCGGCAAACGAACAGACCCACAATTAACCTTGTTGCTGTCGGTTTTTCTTCAATTTTTCAAAACATTGCGATATATTTCATTTTTTTTATACAACAAGTTAAGTAATTATATTTAATAATTGGTTTCTTGTTAATGATCTTTGCTGGTATTTAAGAGCCGCATTTCAAATTATTACCTGATCTAACTCCAACAGCCACACCTTGAATATCCGGTACATTGGTTCCCCTGCTGAACCCCCCGCAACCACCATGGTGGATCTCAAAGAAAGGAGTGAAGAAGTTTCTGGGAAGGTTCTCATGGGTGGATACGGCTGTTGACCGATCGTACCACGCGAACATAAGCGCGTTGTAATACCCGACGTAATTCGTGTAGCCATTGTGGTGGTGATTGAACAATGCGGCAAAGTAACTGTTCGGATTGGCGTCGCAGTTTACGAACGTGAAGTCCTCGCCGTTGACGTTCCATCCCTGTACGTCACGTAACTGCGTCATATGCTTAGGTATAAAGCCGACAAATACGTACGGCGCCATTGCTGCATTTATTGGCCCCTGGTAGCCGCTATTTGCGTTGAACTGGACAGACAGTGGAACGTTGGAAAACTTGCTGAGCTGTTTAAGTGTAGCGACGTGTTGTCTGGCGTCCGATCTGATATGGTGTACGATTGCAACGGTTTTGTTGTTATAGAGACGGGACATGTCCACGCTCCCTGACGTCATAGGCGAAAGGAACGTCAGTACGTGACCGTTATTGAACTGGCAGTAGACGTGAATGCATCTGCCCCCGTTGTAGACAATGTACGGCCCACTAGACAAACCCCCATTCGCCGCGTTTAGAAGTTCTACGCAATTTCCTGTGGGAAAAAACGGACAAATGCAGTTTATGTCGTATGGATTGAATCAGTAACCATGGCAACACGTGATTAGAAGACTTTTTTTAATATTGGGTCAGCGTCTTTAACGTTATTGTGCACTAGTGGCATAATAATTTAGAAAGCTATTTTAATACCAAGTTTACACTACAAGACAATACCTAAAGCACGAAATCAAACATACAAACACAACACATAACATGTATACAATGGATTAAAACTGGGATCACGCCATGGAAAGGGCAATAAAATAAATACTTTAACCGGAGTGTTTAGTTACCAGCGCCTGATTCGATCGCCATATCGAGGAAATCCTTATTCGTGAAGCGAGTGACTACCCGGGTTGCTAGGATACCAACTCCGACGAGGAGAGCAAAATAAAATGCGGGAGACATTTCTGGTAGGCGAGTGTTTACTGCAACAAAACAAAATGCGGGATATAGTTTAATGGAGTTGACTGCTTCGATTGGATCTAAATAATATGCGTAGAATGTGTAAAAGAATTGATTTCATTTGCTACATTAAAATGTGTGAGCTATTGAACTGAGCACTGTAGATGTAAATGTCTCCCATATTTTAGAAGAATATTTTATAAAAGCACCTGCTTTCTAATCGGATGGAATGTTTAACCGATTTTCCCTATTTACTCTTTTTCACTCAAATAGCATAGTAACAGTTGTAGATACAGGTAACGTTTGTCAATGTGTCGCGTTTAAGTAAACTATTATAAACTATTTGATGTATAGTAATAATTGATCTCCACAATAATTATATATAAATTTAAAGGACACTGCAAACAACACGACATACACCATTAACATGATAAAACCTGGGTTCACCGCATTATATCAGTCGATGAAAAGAATTGGGTTTTTAACTCTTTCAATGCTGGAACCGAATTTTGAAGGCCTTTGCAAACAGTTTGGATCCAGATGAGAGGCCACAGAAAATCAGGGTCCAAACTGTTTGCTATTCTGATAGTATTCTTTGAAAAAAAAATCGAAGAAAATGCTAATTTTAGAAATTCAGCAGACGACATTTTAGCAGACGACAAATTTCCCAGCATGCAAAGGGTTAAACCGTTTGAAAAGCTTGCTAAACCTAACACATACTAAGGAGTTTATCTCGTATCACACACGTCTAAATGAAAATTGACCCCATAGCATCGTAATTAAAATGCAAAAGCAATAAAGAATGATATTGTTTAATACCTATAAGAATTACAGAATTACAACTGAAGCACGCGGAAATAGAGTTGATACAATTGTCAGATACTTTCGTTTGTTTTGACAAGCATTCAAAACTAAACATCGTATAATAAAAACGCGTTATCTTGTGCAAGCTGGTCTGTTTTCATCGATGCATCCATTATAAAATTATATAGGTTTGTTAATGTTGATTAATAAACGTAATGCGTTTTTGGCCTGGGGCGAAGCCCCTTGGCCATAGTACTGATACCAATTTCTGAGACTAGCTGACTTGGCTGGCTGCCAAAACCAAATTCGGAAAACTCCGATTTACCGCTTAATTTATGCGCAATAAAAGTAGTTCTTCCCTAAATACAGAACATCACNATTTCTGAGGCTAGCTGACTTGGCTGGCTGCCAAAACCAAATTCGGAAAACTCCGATTTACCGCTTAATTCATGCGCAATAAAAGTAGTTCTTCCCTAAATACAGAACATCATTATACAACATGACAGTGTCATAAAAAGTGTAAAAAAGTATTTTATTGAAGCAAAATTGCTGAGCATTGGCTACGACATAGTGGGACGATTGAACTTTACCGGTACGTAAAAAGAATGAAAAAGCATATAGTTGTCGTGTTGCTAAGAGCGTTTCGCGCCTTATATACTTACATTGGCCATGAAATGGAAAAAATAACTTCATTTTTGAAATCCTCTTCAAAAAGTATGGTTACAAACTTAGTTTAATTACGAAGTTACTAACTTAAAACGAAATGAAAACAAACCTACGTGTTCTCACNAATGAAAAAGCGTATAGTTGTCGTGTTGCTAAGAGCGTTTCGCGCCTGATATACGGTGTCGCGCGGGAGCGGGACGAAAATACTTAAATTGGCCATAACATGGAAAAAATAACTTCATTTTTGAAATCCTCGTCAAAAAGTATGGTTACAAACTTAGTTTTATAACGAAGTAATTAACTTAAAACGAAATGAAAACAAACCTACGTGTTCTCACTTCCGTTTTATGAATGAAACTCCATTTTGATGACGATGTTCTACGTTTCTAATCACGTGACCAAGTAGTCGCATTTGATTGGTTTACTTTTAATGAAACGCAAACCGACCGTACAACTGTTTGCAATTATAGTATTCTTTTTCGTTTACGACGATTTAAGAAATGTTTGCAAAAGTGACGACGGTTGGGTTTTTTGGTTGTGTAATGTGAATGTATTGGATTACGGCGAAATGTGTAAAAAGAGTAAGACTGGTGTCTACTTCTTGATTATAATATTATAAGAAGTTGACACCGGCTCGATGGACTGCCGACTGCGACAATCAAAGACACGGTTGATCAGCTGTACAAAGGCGTAAAACCTCTTGTATCTTGATCATTTTGGTGATAAGTAAGTACAATCCTCTCTTTTCTTATGTATTTCCTTGGAATCGGGGGCTTCCGCCCCCAAACCCCCACTTTTTGATGAACTAAATGAATAAAAATGGCGGACGAATATTGTTTATCATATTCTTAGCAACGAAACGTGCACCTACTGAAAACTTTTCTGGCATGCGCACAAGTGCGATAATAAGTTCCTCACTTAACGGTCTAGGCCGAAAAGATACGAGTGTTTACGGAGACAGTAAGAAGATTTTTTTCTGAGACATTTTTTGAAGATATTACATTTGGTATGAATAAAAATATTTTAAAATATTGTTATTTTATTTTGCGTTAACAAGACATTCCAGAAAAAAAGAAAATGAAAAGAAAAATCAAAAAAACAAATCACTATAATTCTCGGAAATAGAAAGTGACCAAATATGGTATTTCAGTTTCCACTGCGCAGATCGAGCGCGCAAATTGAGCGGAAAATTTTCAATGGCACACGTGCGATCTGTATGAATCTCGTAATCTGTTCACCGTTCTTTATGAGGGTAAGTGGATTGTCTTGACGAGTTTTGTTTCGGGCTCTGCTTAGACGATTTTACACTTCTTGAATAATTTAATGATTCACACTAGCACAAATTTAAGTATTGACAATGCGAGACAATATTCCCAAAGATGCCTTTTAGCGGCATACACATGTAATCATTCATACATGTATGTGTATCTGTAAACCTGTAAATAAGTCTATAATTTATGATAACTGTAATAATATTATTAACTGATTAAATGTATTAAACATAACAATTTAAGGAGATTTATTATAACCAATTGGCTGTGCCATTAAGTGTGAACTGATATGAACTTTTATGTTTCAATATTCAACAAGAAAATAAATACAGAAGGCACGTTGTGTTGAATGATTGTTACTTTAACAAAGTGACGGAATTTAATAACATGTTTATATAAAAAATATGCTTTTGATAGTGTACAGGTTCGTGAGTTTTCCCGTACATGTTCGTGATGACAACANAGTGGATTTTCTTTTGTATACACATTACAAAGAAAGTATGAGTGTTTTCCTTATCTGTCAATTATGTTATACAAAGCTATTTTAGGATATTTTAAGCTATTGAAAGTGATTTATGTGACGCCAACAAAAACAGTTTTTTGCGGCCATGTTGTTGTTCTTGTATATCTTCACCGCCTATGTAGCGAACCTCTACCAGATCTGTAGAGTTGAACAAAAGCTTATCGTTCACAACTACCAGTATCGTGTAGTCCTCCAACGTCTATGGACACTGTAGTTTAAACACAAATATTGTCTTTTCTTACAGTGTCTGAGCTTCTGCAAACTCTCGACTTTTTTTTGTCTCCTGGACTTTATTTTGCTTAAAGCCCCATTTGTACCCTAAAATCAACGAATATGTCGTACAATATTTCGTAAAATAAAGTTACCCAATTAAAAATCAGTGTTCCTAATAGCAAAATCTAAAATCTCAACACCAGACGTGGTCTGGTAACATGGATGTTTGTAGATACAAAATGCCCGTTTTAATTGTATTTTGATATAAAAANTGATTGCTCAACAAAGTCAATATGTTTTAATTTATTCCCATTTGTATATAAACTATTCAAGCTATCAATAATAATTACTGCTCTGTGCTCACCTTAACAAAGGCGCTTTATATAAGCAAACCCACCCACACGGGTTTTGTTAACTTAACTCTTTACCAGGGAACGTTTACTGAACCGCGGGGGATTATTCATGTAGCAAGTGCTTTCGAAAAAAAAGTTTTAAAGGTTTGATATGATCGAAAAAAAAAACTTTCGTGTGAGACAATCACGTGATGATGATAATGCATGGAAACACTTAAGTTTTAGTTTTACGTGGTGAATATACCAACATAATTTTTTAAATGGAAAATACACCTTAAAAATGAAGACATTTCATCATTTTGCAAGTAATCTATATCTTTCAGACACATTATTTTCATCTAAATAATACCATAGTATAATTTATACCAGCTATTTTGAAGTCTCGATAAGTTTTACTTTTTCATCAGGCTAACAGCGGATTTTAGTTTTAAATACATCTAAATTTCATATTCAAACAGGCTATTTATCTTTAAAAGAAACACAATATTCCCACGTTTACTAGATCCACATAAAAGATGATTAAAAGCAAATTGTTTGTAAACATAATAATCAGTAACCATATCTGATTATATCATTTTAATGGCTCAAAACACTTCATTTTACGGCATGTTAATTGGTTTTGGGATAGATGAGTGTGTGAGAAGAGAAGATATATTTGTCTGTGGATACATTTATTTTAAGTGATTTTGAGCCTTCAAGCAAATCATTCAAGTCGGGAAAACACCACTTGATTTACAACGTTTATTTTAAAGCTTAGATAAATTATGCATACTGGTATGAATTGGTCGATTAAAAGTCAGTGGTATTTTTAAGAAGGTCTTATCCTGGGTATAGCCTGTTGGTAAAAAATACTGCTAGCAAGAAAAGGTAGGAAAAAAATCTGTTATGTCGTTTGACCAATTTGATTACTCATAAAATCTTACTTAGTGAACAGAAATGTTAACAGTATTTAGATATGCTCTTGTCTGTAAATGCACATTTCCATATGACCGATATACTAATAATCATATATCAGGCACTTATAATAACTTGCCACAAATTATTACCATGTTACCATCAAAACATACGATATTTCTTCATTTCAAAACTCTTACCTTTAGACTCAGCATGCTTCGTCACCGATACTTTTTTTTGCGAGATAATTCAACCAACAGTGACTGTGTTAGAATTTGCACCTTAATGCATTGGTCACAGTGCATTAATTTTTGTTTCATTGCAAACGCGGAGCTTATTGCCATTAACTTTCCATTACTGTTGAAGCGCTCAAGTGTTTTGTGATCACAGGTTTTTGTTTGTTTTGTCAGACTAATTTTCCTTCAGAGGACGCTTTTAGCTTACAGAAGCCATTTAAGCGACTAGGATGGTTTCACATAATATATTGACATATGCATAAAGTATAATGACATATTGCCTTATATTAAGGTCGCATAGGCATGTTTTAGTGTACTTTTGCATTAGTAAAATTATGGTTTCACTTAATATATTGATACATGCACATACTATAATGACTGAACAACTGTGTATGAGGTTACATCGGCATGATATAACGTTTATGTAAGGATTTTCTCACTGAATAATTCATAAATCTACCTCGTATAATGACACAAGGCTTGTTAGACTGATTTA
>VMBQ01017046.1:0-10216 GCA_007657795.1 Dreissena rostriformis | reverse complement strand
ATGGCCACGTCTAGTCTACATCTGCTGCGATCGCACTATAGCGATTCAACGTCACAATATTGTCTGAAGGAATCCGTGTTCGAACCCTAGGTGGTAGTTACATCGGCCTCATAAGTCGGCGTTTGTAGTCCGGGGTCATTGACCAGTGACCCCCATTGTTATAGCACGACCTCTGTTCACTGGTGCCTCGTGTTGACGGATGCTTTCGTTTAGCGTCTCTTGACATCCACGGTACACATGTTACATAGTCCGGCCAGAAGTTGTTGTGAGAAGTTGTTTCAAGCCCTGCTTGATCATTGGAAGTCAGAGTGAGTTTGAGCAACACTTTCCGAGGGTTCTTCCGCAGAGGATAGACTGTCATAGATCTCGCAATGTAGCCCTCATGATGAATGTTGTTCAGCCCCTTGATGCAGGTGGAGTAACTAAAATTAACGTCTTATTTTAACAGACTTAGTTGCAGCCTATAATAAAGGTAAATGATCGGTGAGCAGTGTTTGATAAGAGATTTGCATTTGTTAACATTTTAATCTTCGAAATTTATTTGCAAATGTGGGCATATGTTATAATTGATCAAATAAAATTCTAATACAATATTATAGTCAATATAACACAAAACATGCTATTCAATGCTTTAAACAAGCATATAAAAATACAATTTTCACACTACAATTATGCATAGTAGCTCTACGTTATTTGTTTAAAGTATGTGATTTTTCTTTAACAAGGAACTTTCTCCACTAAGATCCATTAACCCATGGCGATCCGATACAATAACTCTATAACTGGCGATCACATGACTGTATTAAATATTTATAACTAGCATTTGATATACATGTATATATATTTTTAGCAAACTTAAACTGACCATGGTTACTCGAGTAACATTAAATATAATGAAAGTGAAAATACAGCTAGGGATCAAAATAATTCTCACGGTACAAAATATTTGCTCATAATATCACAAGAATATTTAACAAAGGAAAATAAACGTCAAAAAATAAATATGGTATTGTACTCCGCACAGCCTCTTAAAATAATATGTCATTATATGAAGATTCATTTGATTCCATTCAATGTGTTTTGTGTTATGAACAATCTACAAATCTTCACTATAACTTTACACTATGTTGTGGTGTTCTGCATAATTACAAATCAAGGACAATATCTACAAACAACCCCGTTTTTGAAAGACTAGTAAAAACAATGGATAGTAAGCACGGAGGCATATGAATAAACGTTTAAGGTGTTGAATCATAAAAAACCGCGAGGAGATAATATAGTTTACTCGCAAACTAGTATCAGTTCTATGAATACTGGTGTTTAATCGAAATAATGTAANTGAAAAAAAAAAAAAAAAATTAAATGTTTTGAAATTATTTGCATTGCCATTTAAAATTGTAAACGAGAAAACACAAGATATCTAATACAGACACAAGGCGATTGACAGAACACCTATCCGCTTGTAACGTGTTTAGTCGATATTTAATGTATAGTATTTCCATACGTCGTTTTAACTGCTAAGCAGTACACAAACCAAGTAAATTTGGTTGGTAGTTTTAAAATAAACATGTTTGCATTTAAATACCTAATCAAAATGCAAGTTAGCATGCATGGATCAAGTTGTAATTTATTGTAAACTGACATCTATAAATTATAATGACAGGTTTTTTATCCAAAATTATCTGAACATGTCGAATAAAAAACTAGTCGTTATAAATGAGTTTTGCCCATAATGTGGTTAATCGTAAATTTCGTGTTAATTTTATCTTAAATGTTGGGTTGTTCCTATGTGTTTGGTTTTTACAAACCAATCGGTCGTTGGATCAAATCAACAAATGCCATACAAATTTAAATACATGTTTATGTTAAGCGCCTACTTGTTTTTTGTGAAACCTACCAATCAGGCCGAAAAACACAAACAGATAGGCAATTAAGGCATATTTCTTCAACGTTTTTTTTTCAATACAGTGGCAGAATGTAGTAGAATGTAAGCATGCATAAATGTTAAACTATGAAATATTGTATACGTCACATGTCGATTAAAGTACAGTAATATGGCTATAAACACTCTTATGTTAAAGCAAAACACCAGCAATATACAAGAACAATCTTAAGGTATCAACATAACTATGGATGTTTACAGACCATAATATTACATACATGCTTGGATCTAGAATGACTAGATACACACGTTGAAAGTAAATCCTCAAACGACAATACTAAGTACATGTTCCCGATGTTTAGATCTATTAGTTTTGGCACTAATAAAACACGATTATCATGAAAATTTGGAAGTGTGGATATCCAAAACTAGTTGCATTTTATTATGATAGCAGTGAACTAAACATCTGTTATAGGAGATACAAAAAAATGTATTACAACTCTGTCGCCACCTCTCTTTGAAGATGCAAAAATAAACAATCTCAAGATAAAGTCGAGATGGCAGTAAGGACAGAAAGTTTTGTATATGTTGCAGAAATCTAGAAGTGAGTAAGATTTAAAAGTATGTTGTTATTTTTTGAATTCGCCTTTTTGTAAAAATCAGACTATGTTCTTCGATTCAGCGAAGATAAACGCATACACAAATGAAAAGAAACTTATCATCAAAGCCAATTTGGAAACGTAATGACCTTATTACGTTATGATATGGTGGCGTTGAAAACAGCGAATCGATTAATTTGCATGTGTGAATAGCAAGTTTCCACCCAATAATATCAGGAATGACTTAAAAAAGTTTCTTAAAAAATATAAAAATTGCTATCTTACCAAAAGCATACGGTTGATACATTATACATGTTTGCATTGTCCCAAAAACAGATGAAGACTATGCCACAGAGGTACGTGTTACTTTAATTAACCCATTTATGCCTAGTGGACTCTCCCATCCTTCTAATTTGGATCAATTTATTTCCAAAATTAGGGATGTCGAGTATATTTATTTCTATATTTAGAATATTTCTTACAAAAATTCATCTGGGTCTACGCTGTTTGCCAAGGCCTTTTTTCTAGACGCTAGGCATAAATGGTTAANCGTCTAGCTCACAACCTGCTCCCATAATAAAATGACCAAAACAGTATAGCACCATCAAACAAAGATACCAAAAATATGACATTATAATATAAATATAATACTGAGTACGATTCGTAGGCACCTAACATAAAACTGCACGGCACATCAAATTAACAAATTTTATATAAATCTCTCGTATTACTGACAAAAAAAAAAAAATGTTTTTGTTCTTGTTTTTTACGTAGTACTTATAGTTTAAGTTTTAGATTTTTATTTTGTCAATAATTGTCTTGTAGCTATACACATAGAGTAGTTTTATAGTGTCTTGTTGATCTTTCTAATCTAGGGTTACTATGCATGTTTTTAAGTACGTAGCACTTATAGTATAAGTATAATAGAGTAGTTTTATAGTATAATTGAGTAGCTTTGATCGATTTCTTTTAAAACTGTGTTGCAAAATGTATTCGTATCTGCGATACGTCAAATGTTCTTATGTAAAGCGCCTTTGAACGTGCACTCTTGTATGAAAAGGGCGCTATATAAATCCGGTATAATAATAATAATATAGAACCAATGCGAACGATAAATATCTAATATGATAAAGTAGAACTTGACAGTCTGGACTTATTGGAATTTGATTTTCCGTTAACTATTGACAACCACTCGCATATGTTTGGTTGTTGATGACCATTCCTTTATCACATTGTTTGAGCAGCTATTGATTAAAAGGAACGGATACTTCTAACTTGTATAGCAAGATATTGAAAATATCCAGAAATCCTCAATGGCAATAAAACAATCAAATGATCCATAAAAAAAAACGAATGGGAGGTTAACTCATTTATGCCTAGTGGACTCTCCAATCCTTCTCAATTGGATCAATTTATTTCCAAAATTAGGGATGTCTAGTATCATGCGGCGTCTCATCTGGGTCTACGCTGTTTGCCAAGGCCCTAGACGCTAGGCATACATGGGTTAAATTTCATTTTTTGTTGAGATAAATTGGTTTTGATACTTCTTAAACCTATTTGAATTTTCAATTGTGTGCATTCAAAACCTAGCTACGGCGCCATTTTATATTCACGATAACATTTGATATTATTAAGTATGTATTCAGTTTCATGCCTGGCTTTATTAAATTGTTTTGTTTCTTGATACATATTTATTAAAAATAAATTATACTGTCGTTCATGAAGTCGTTCTATTTGATTGTAGATTCGTAAAATATCTTTGTTAAATTCTATAAGATATTTTCCTTATTAGACTGATTTTTGAAAACATTCATATGCTACATTTATCGGTTATATGATATTAACTTTTATTACAGTGTTGTTTTTCATTATACATTATATGTATTTTATGTTCATTTTATGTTCTGTTAACTTGTGTTGCCTTTAATGCACATCGTCAATGTTGTCATATATCGGTCTCCAGAGGCTGTAAGCAGTTAAGCTATTTCTGCTCTGTGACGTGCAGTATTTAATTAAAGCGTCACGTTTTAGCATTCATGTTTTCTTTTCTGTCTTCATAGGTAATTTTGATTATAATCGTTTAATGATTTTGTGATTGATTCTGTGGACCTCACGTCTAGCTAGCCATAAAACCAGTTTAAACCTAAATTCAATTGCATCGACCGTTTTAAGGCGATGATATCAGTTTAAAGCATTTTATGTTTATAATTGGTATTCCGTTTAAACAGTGGATAACAACAATAACTTGTCATCTTATAGAGCTTCTTAATTACAATGCTATAATTGAACATCATCGATGATGCCATTCGTCGCTGTGATTTGTTTGTTTCCGCGAGAAAGACAATGGAATTGAAGATATATCGTGCTGTAACAACCATGAATGGTGTTTAGCGTATGTAGTCATTGTCAGTTCACACGTGGCAGCGCAATGGATAACATTTCAGACACGGATGGCGAGGAGCACCATGAAGAAGTGTTTAGGTATTTGTGTATTATAACATTTAACAATATTCATAAAATATTTAATGTTGCAATTATTGATGAAAAGCAATAAATAAAATGTGATTAAATGAATTCAATATATTTACTGCTATATGCCATTGCAATTCCTTCCTTCTTATAATTTTTACTTTAAAACATAAGTTATATTTCTGTTTTATTATAGTACAGTAAATTCCTTATTAAATTATACTATTTTGTTACATTTTACAATTGATATATTTCTCTGTTTTATTAATCTGATTAAGATATTTGTTATTGCCATATTTGTTTGTAAATTAATACACGTGACAGATTTATGCGTTCTTTAATTTTTCATTAGTTTTCCTTATTACAATTAGTTTGTTACTTTATTCAATTTCACTGTTTCGTTTCAGTAATTTTCATCTCTGGAGTATGGTGCCGTCTTTGGTCGTAATGGTTGTCGTGTGTTTGTTTGGACCAGTCTGTAATGGATTTATACTTTATGCCGTTGTGAAAAAGAAGATTGGAACTGCGTATCTGAATCCAGTGCTTATCGCGATGTCTTTGAAAAACGCTATTACCATTACAGCGTGCATTCCTGTTGCATTGACGATGTTACTAGAAACATCAAATATAACTTTTGGCCTTTGCATTGTGCAGGAAACGTTATCATTTGTATCCATTTTTTCAGGATGTTTTCTACCGGCCCTTCTTAGCATTATTCAATGTGAACACGTTACAAGACACGATGGAGATTACGTACTGGGAAGAAAAATAAAACACTTAATAGTGCTTGTATTTCTGGTCGCACTTATTTTGGCCTTCCAGTCAAAATACGCTGTAGATGAACACGGATGTCATCTGTGGACCAAGATTGTCGACAAAGTCGTTCTTTATTACGTCTATTCTGTGATTGTATCATACTGTCTGTCGATGCTCATGATGGTGACGTCTTATATAATTATTTTCCATCACGTATCATCGAAACTTATACACAATCCTCGTCCAATTCAAGGTAAAATATTTCATCAGTTAACTTTCTGAATTAACAATATATGGTTGTTTTTAGGTCCCGTATTTCAGAGACGGACATGACTATTTGCTCTTGTCCGCCCGTACGTCCATCCTATTTATATACTGACGGTATTTTACAAACATATTAACCAGTACATGAACTTGCATACGTCGGTAATTTGGTACTTTTACCATGTCCCCTCTTGTGTAAATTCTTGAACTTGTGTCAAGTATTTCTGCCTAATTTATAACCTTTAAAAACATTAACGATCTTTTTCAATTGCGTACACGAGTATTTTGGTTGATTGTTTTTACACATTGAGTTGTACGAAAAAAATCATAAATCTACAAGTCTAGTTAGTGCCATATTTGTGTGAGAAGTCCCCCCTCCTTTTGCCCGATTGCTTGTTTCTCGTTCTTATATGTATTATATTATCCCTAGATTGATTTAGATGGGTTTTTTGTCGACAAAGATCCACAGGGAACTCAACGTCCAGGATGGCAGTTTAGACAATATGTATAACAAAGACTGGCGAAAATAAGCCATTATAAATGCAACCTATTTTTGCCGTTTGATGTTTAATCAAAATTCATGTGCTTAACTGTTTTGATATTGTTAAGACGATTCCATAATTCGACTTATCCGTAAAAGAACCTTATCAGTATATAGAAAGTTAAAGGCAAAGCATTTGACTTATTATTCTCGGTTTTTGTTGAATCATATTATTTTACTTTTTACTGGCATTTATTTTATCTATTTGAAACAATTTAAACAATTTTACATGGATAAAGATAGGCATACACAACCAAACTTTGTAATTTGGTCTATTTCGACCTTTTGCAGTTAATTCTCCCTGCATTGCGCAAGCGGGAAAGTCATTGTATAGCGAAATTCGAGTCTGTTTACCACAGCATGCTTTTATTTACATATACTGGTTAATTGTCTTTATTAGTTTGTGCCCAGGTTTGGTTAATTGGCTTTATTACTTTGATCTCAGGGTAATATGTTAACATTTCTAAGATCTCCCTGTATGTTTATCAGAGAAAATGTCAATGCAGTATCTCCTTTGAAATAATACAGACATTACATACATCAGATTTTCCAGCAATTTTTCAGTATTAAGTGACAGTTGATTTTAGACCATGACTGAGGAAAGAACTACAAATTATACGTTAAAGTAACAACAGTTGTATTTGGATAATAGTGTTTATCACTTGTGAAATCATTAAAAATGAAATACTATTATAAAAAAAGGAAAAATAAAGAACAAGAACATGTGGAAGTCAGTATATTCAAGGTTTTACGAGCTATTGTATGTTTAGGTACTATTTACTAACTCATTAGTTGGTTACTATGGAATCTAAAATATATTGTCCACAAAGCACAAGTTTGGTCCCCTTGGTGGGAGCGGACGACGGGTTTCATCCAAGTTTATGTATCATCTGCCAGGAAGATAACCAATCACCCTTAACTAGTGAAGAAACGGGGCGCGCGAGGGTCATGAAAGCTGATGCACAGTTTAGGAATGATATTGTTACAAAGCGCATCAAAAGTTAAGATGACAAGGCGGATGATCACAATGGTATGGTTTCTTACCAGAATACCAATAAGTGCAATAAATTGTACACACATTCCGGCAAGCTGAAGGCTATTGAGGAGAAAATATCAGAAGATACAATGTAGTGTGAGACAGACAATAAGGCTTCTACAAGTGATTGTTTCAGAAAATCCCTTCGCCGGAGCATTTAACCATGTCCACCCCCTAGCTGTCCGAAAGATACCAGAACTTTGATTTGTGTTATATGCGGTAATTTAGAAACAAGACGAACCTGGAAAAATACAGCATCTGCGAGTATGGTAGTGCTGAGAAATTCGTATACGCTGCAATACACTTCCAGGATGAAGTTTTCACAAGAGTGGCTGATCGTCTGAACAACAATAAAAATAAATGTATAAAGTCAGTCATCTCTGCAGACATATACTGCCACAACACATGTCGTCAGAGCTACTTACGACAATTTGACCGTAACTTTAAATATACTGATCATGTCAAACCGGCGATTACAAACATCAAGTGTGTACTCTTCAATCGAAGTCTGCCTGATATTGACAATCTTCTGGCAGAGTGTGAATGTTGCTCTATGAGTGATATTGTAGAGTTTGCATTACGTTTGTTAGAAGAAGGTAAAGTGCTTGTAGTACATTCCAAAAACCGTGATATGAAGCAGTTGATTATCAGTCACTTTTGACATTCGGTCACAATATCGCCCAATAGTACGTTCAATGAATATGAAATAATGTTTTCATCTGATATAAGCGCTGCTTACATAGTGGTCAAACTGAAGAACCAGGACATTATGCAGGAAGCTAGTATCCAGTTTAGAAAAGTTCTCAATGGCGTTGATTTTGGCCTATAAGATAGTTTTTGTGACATTACTGACCTATTTAGTTGCATTACAATGTGATTCTGAAAGTGACCGATCTTATTCTCTGGTATATAACCATTGAGTAGTTAAACGCTAATTAAAAGTATTGTCTTATATTGCTTTTTTGATTGTGATGCTCTGAGGTTAATTAATTTGTATGAACACTTACATGTTTAATGAATAATTCTGGGTCAAGTGCGAGTGTTTGAGCGCTTAAAACCGGTTTAAATCCCAGTGCTTTTTTATTGACCGTTCCAATGCGGTGACTCTAGTTTTGTTTCTGTTTGTGCGTTTGTTAGGTACATATATGTCTTGTCTAGTGCGTTTGTTTGTGCATGTGGTTCCTTGTCGTCCAAAAAGGACCGAATTGTATAATAAGGTTTCTCTCCTGCTTGCGCAGCTTAAGTTTCACGTCATGTGTATATGTCGTTATCTTAGCACGTTTATTTACATCGCATTTTTTCACTTTATTTTCAGTCGGCATCCGATTGACAGCGATCAGAAGATCAACGGCCATATTGAAGCCCATGTTCTGCATAGTGATCTCAAACATTCTTACAGTATTTCCATTTATACTGTTGTTCTCCATCACCATTTACGACGAAGAAAGCAACGCGAAGTACGCAGAACTACGCATCCTGACAATGTCTATTATGTACAGTCCGGTGATAACAGACCCAGTTATTTTTACAGCGTTTTCAACGAAAGGTCGCGCAGCATTACGTCAAATTATGGGCTGCAATACAAGGATTCATCCTTTATCACCTATATCGTTTATAGCACTTCAAAATGTAGGCGCCAATGCTTCCCGCGTGAAATAATTAAGAAACGATGAAAGGTACCTTTCAATCGATCGGACTTCGCTGTATAAAACCTTGTTAGGACATTGTTGTTGTGTTGCCATTCTTGTTAAGGAGGTTATTTTTAAATCCTATATACATTATCAAATCTCAGATTGCCGATTTGCATAATTTTCACATTTTGTTCCGTCACGCAATAATGCTGAATATTTGCTGACTCGCTGAACTAGAGAATGTACTTCGGAATGAATATAGTGCACGACAAAAATATGTGTACATTGTATGCATGTAATAAATATGCAAAAACTTATGATATATGAAACTAACAAACTCATTTTACTTCATGTGAATAATGGTGATCAATCAAGTGCGCCCTTTCCCTATCAGCCAAGAATACAGCGCTGGTTATCAAGAATACATAATATGCATTTATGAATAACAAAGAAGTGAATATTGACTTTCTAAAACACATGCGACATATTTCAAATGGTGTCCACATTATAGAGAAAGAGTGCGCATTAAAATACTTCTTAAAAATCAACAACATTAGTACACTTAATCTTAATTTTTCGACGGAAAGAAAACATGTTTTGAAAAAAATAATTCCTTATACATCATACTTCGTGAATTTTGAGCCCCGTGTCGCAACTTCACTTTATTGTGTCGTTTCCAGCAAATCCTTCAATGTATATAGAGTCCTATTAAAATATCGTGCAGTAGTGATTGGCTTATCATTCATTAGTTTTAATGAAATATGTATGACATATTTTGCCCTAACGTGCCGATGACGATATAAATCATTAATCGAGGACACTTGTACTATCCATCTATACTACTTAACGTTAAAATACGTTAAAATGTATATTTTAGTAACCAATATATATATTGATTTGTTGTTTAATCTGTTACGGCCACAACAAATTGAGCATTTGTTCGACGGAATTTGGTCTCCTAAACTTGAAGACAATATCATTATAATATATATATATGTATTTTAGCGAATCTCACTATAAGTTTCGATTTGTTAAAAT
>VMBQ01017039.1:0-10747 GCA_007657795.1 Dreissena rostriformis | reverse complement strand
CCGGTTATGAACACCGGATCTGCGTCCTTAGGGAGCGCGTTAATGTCTGCAATGCTACCAAATAAGTCTGCAAATAAATCACGCATGGTATTACTGTATGATCCAAAACGTACTTATAATGCATAAGCATATTATATACTCACGAAAGATTATTGATTATTCATAAGCGGTGTTAACCGGATCGAACTATAGTTAATGTAATTGAAGGTTAGTGAATAGTACATAATCCTCTAGTCGGCGAGAAAGCTGTATGACACAAATTCCACGTACACAACTTCTTCCGTGTATTTAGGGAATCAAAATGTATTGCAGTCCAGTGCCTGTACTAGATATGGTACTTATAACAAAAGAATACTTAAACATGACAAAAATAATAGAAAACGTGAGTAGCAATAACTATATGGTAATCCTAGTTCGTAATTAGAACTCATTTTAACTTTATCTTGTCCTGTCTAACATGTTACAATGTTTTGTCTGACAACTTAAGTGCTTCAATTTTTAAAAAGACTTTAGCATCATCTTTAGTTCCTCTACAAATTGTGTTAAAGTATGTCCTTTGCGTCAATACTGGCCCAAACCGTATGTCACCAATTGCACATTTATTCAAAAATATTCTTGTCTGAAATCGTAAAAGCTTATGGCTTTTATAATTGGTGTGTGTAAAAGTGATCCTCTAACAAGTTATATCAAATTAAATCTCTACAGTCAAATTATATCTATCTAACTATCTATCTATCTATCTATCTATCTATCTATCTATCTNATACAAAAACATATTGGATAGTCTTACTTTTTCTGGTTCGCCAGCCTGTAAACCCAAATCATAGAAAATCATCCGTAACTTTGGTTTCATCTTCCGCACCACAGAGTTGAAGTTGTCAAACATAATCATGACCTCTTGAAGGTGATTGGACGAAGCACCGGTTATGAACACCGGCTCTGCTTCCTTAGGGAGCGCGTTAATGTCTGCAATGCTACCAAACAAGTCTGCAAATAAATCACGCATGATATTACTGTATGCTCCAAAACGTTTGTATAATGCATAAGCATATTAGATACTCACAAAAGATTATTGATTATTCGTAAGCGGTGTTAACCGGATCGAAATATAGTTAATGTAATTGAAGGTTAGTAAATAGTGGATAATCCTCTAGTCGACGGGAAAGATGTATGACACAAATTCCACGTACACCGTTTCTACCTTGTATTTAGGGAATAAAAATGTATTGCATTCCAGTGCCTGTACTAGATATGGTACTTAAAAAAAGAATCGTTAAAAATGACACGAATAATAGAAAACGTTAGTGGCAATAACTATATGGTAATCCTAGTTCGTAATTAGAACCCATTTTAACTTTATATTGTCCTGTCTAACATGTTACAATATGTTTTGTCTGACAACTTATCCGTCAATATCCCAAAACTTTTGACACGTGTGCATGCAAATTGTGTAACAATATGTAGGTGTTAACATGTTTCTCTCTGAGGGAGAATACACACGTTGTTGTCGGCCCCAACTGAATAATACTGCTAAGCTTGATTTTGAGAAATAGTTTAAATGCTACCCATACCCATTTGTATAGTCTTTATATTAAAAAAGTCTTACATCAGCGCGCAAAAACAAAAAAAAATGGGTCCCAAACTGAATTCAGTAGATTTCTCATCTCTTCATTACTGTTGTACACTTGAGCTCAGTTATTTTACAAAGGAAAACTTAAATCATATTCTCCTCCAAACCAATAAAGCCCACAACTTTGATATTTGGCTTGTAGCATTGTAATGTGGTTCTTTACACAGTTTCTCCAAATTAATAAAAAAAACATTGACCTCGTCCCAGGGCTAACTAGTTTTACATAGAATGCTTTAGGACATAACTTTTAACATTTGCTTGTATGAAACCAAAAAGAACAAGGCTTGTATTTCTGATATATAGCACCATTAAGAGATCCGCTACAAAGTTAAGTCCAAAGTACGCCTTCGAATCAAAACCTTCTCCGCCCCGGGAGTCCCCAGCTTTCTATTTACTTATAGAGGAAAAGCTTTTTAAAATCTCCTCCTGATACCGAAAAACTAATGGCTTTCATATTTGTATGCATCATCATCTTAGTAGGCTTTACAATGTTGGTGTCTTTTTAATTAATGTTTCTGGGGTCAAAATTGGACCCGCCTCGGGGGTTCCCAAATTGACATAGGCTTTCAAAGAAAATATTTTTTGTTTCTACATTATTTCAATTGGATCACAGTTTACCGTGCCCCATGTGTCACAATTTTAAATATGGATATTTAGCTAATTATCTTCAAACATGTTCTTTGCAACAACAAGACACAGAGCATTTATATTTAGAATATGACATTCTAGTCCACGTTTATTCAATTTATGTTCCTGGGGAAAAAACTGGCCAAACCACAAGTGCTTCAACTGTAATGAAGACTTTACAAGCACAATAGAAGGACGATTCCCAAAATTTCAATATTTGGTTTGCAACATACGATAGTGATTCTCTACCAAGTTATATCAAATACACTTCTAAGGTCAAATGTGGCCTTACCAGTGGTTTGATTTGAAATGTTATATTTAGACACACATAGCAAAATGCGTTTATATTATTCCCCCTACGTCAGCTGTAAACCAAAGGGTCTTGAGTTTTAAACCACTTAACCGCCGTTTTTTATTAAAGCTTTCAAGAATCCTCATGTTCTCCGTTTTGTACACAGTTTTATTAACGAAAATCAAGCACATCAGTTTCTTTAAGATTGTTATCGTGAAATTGATTCCACACGATTAACGTAATTATTGTTTTTACTGAATTGATAAAGTACCAATAACCATAAGATAAATTGTTATATATTTGTGCTACTCGTTTTAATGTTTTGTGGATAAAGTGTTTGCAATATGTTCCTGTTTCTGCCTCAATTTTGTATATACATATGCTAAAAAATAGTATATTAATACCAATCCCAATATAGTGAAGAAATGTTATTTATAAAAAAAAAATGTGTGTAAACTGTGGTTATAATAACCCACATTGAGCATTGATTTAACCATAAGATAGGTTGAACTATTTCGGATAGGTAGCTACATTAATTTACCCAAAGTTTAAAGCTAGACATCTATCTATCCATCTACCCATCTATCCATCTATCCATATATCCATATATCCATATATATATCTATCAATCATTCCATCCATCAATCGGGTATCTATCTGTATATCTATCTATTTATATATTAATCCATCAAATCATATATCCATTCATCCATCTATCCAGCCAGCCGGCCACACAAAGTCGTTAAATTCCATGAACTGTGCAGTGGTAGATAAAACAGTTACGAATGCTAAAGCACTGCACATGCCTGTTTAGAATTAAAAAGTGTTTAAGACAATCATGACATTTTGTTAACCTACTTTTTCTTAACCTTGTCAATCTTAGCCGATCTAAGCCTTTTATCAGTATAAAGTCGACATACACACGTCAGTACCTGACAGTTGCCTTATTCGATTGAGAGCTAGAGTAGAAATGGTCTTGATAAAACATAATGGCCGTTCAACGCTTTTTTTTATAAAAAACAATATAAGTAATTAAGAGAGTCATATAGTTCTTCACTTTAGAGCATGTGAAATGATGTATTTTTTCATAATGCAATCATGTTATCGTGGTATGAATCCAAGTCATCAACACTCTTATTTGTTGTGTATTGGCCTGTAAACAACTACACATTGATCGTAATATCTACGTTAGAAGTTATATCCATACCATCCAAGAAGTGTTGCACCTTGTCATAGTCCTTGAATATGGTGGTGCGACATAAATCCTTGATAGTTCCATTGCATGGTTCACTGTAACTTATTGGGTCTAGTATATGTACACCTGCAAACAGACAAGACAAAAACAGAAATGATATTCAAACAAATTGCTGGTTTTCAGCGTGAAAACAACCGTCCATCAAACAAAGAAAAAATTAGCGGTCCAGCAGACTGGACTGGCGGCATGAAGTCAGCATTTCAGCACACTTACAGTGTTGCCGCGTTAAGGCAGAAGACAGAAGAGTGGAAGCGTGAGGTCAGAAGTCCTTTCATGTTTAAATTCATCATGATTAAGGACAGACAGTGTTTTACAATTCTGGCAGGCTTTCTTTCATGCTAATGTATAACTGTTCGTTGACGTACATACCTACCCGAATGGGAGACCACTCTTATTCGATTTAGTTTCGTAAATCCGGAATTGTTTTACTTGTATCGCAATTTAAAATTTTAAATGGCACCCTCTTTGAAGCTTTGCATCAATAGCTATCTTGATCGTCTTGAATGTAAATTGGATTATATTAATAGTGGTTAATATGCAACTTTTCCATATTTTAATATCGGAATACAATGTAAGTCAACACTTGTGATCGTTTTTTTTAAATCGTCACTGTTTAAATATATGTTTGCTGGCGAAAATGCAAGTATTTATTTACAAAATAGAAAGAGAACACCGGTAAGGTAGGTAAAGGATTTTAACACTTGTAAAACGTCTGAAGAAATATGTGATATCAACTAAAAAGGAACATAAGCATACCAACAGCCCGATGAACGCCCTTTGCGGTTGAATTGGAAATAGTCACCCAGTTCTGTGACACCGGAATTGTACTTAAATGTACTTTTGCCGTTGGTTGTGTGCTTGTAGGCCAGTTCTGTGACACCGGTTGATATACTTTTTCCGCTATGTGTGAGCTCGTGAGCCAGTTCTGTGTCACCAGACTTGTACTTGAATGAACTTCTGCCGCTGTGTTGGGGCTTGTTGGCTGGGTCTTTGTCTCCATATCCTTGGGATTAAACCATACCGGGTCAAGGTGAGTCATCAAGCAGTACACTACTGTGACGGCTGCAATAGGCAAAGTATGAAAAAATAAGAGTAATATGTATTAGTATAGGTATTAATAGTGATGGCATTTGTAGTAGAAATACAAACATATGCAACAGACGCAGAAGCTGAAGCAGTTGTAGTAGTAGTAGCAGTAATAGTAATAGTTGTTGTTAATGTTTTGTTGCAGTAAATGTAAGTGCATGGTTAAACAATATCCGAAGCATTTTAATCAGACAGGTTCACTTCTAACCAAATTACAAAACATTCAATACGTTTGTTTATGACCATTCCAGACAGATTTTAAAACATGAAGAGTAATACAAATAAAACTACAGCTTGCGCGGCAGAGGCCTACGCGTATCCCCACGCCGCATAGATGTTATATTAAAAGGCAATTTTGGGTGGACAAGGCCTATGTTGGTGGGGCCCCTGGGTGGGTAATGTGGACATGGATGGTCGAGATAGACCGTGTTGTCATAAGAGATGTTCAGTATTAATTTGAAGTCAATTGGTGAATTTAAGAAGTTATGTTAAAACAAAATTTTGGGTGGGCGTGGTCTATGTGGGCGGGGCGACCCAGGGTTGGTTATGGGGCCATGCATAGTTGAGATTGACCGTATTGTCATAAGAGATGTTCAGTATAAATTCGAATTAAATCGGTGTAGAAATGAGGAAGTTAATGTAATATAACCTAAAAAATGAGTGAAAATCTTTGACCCGGCCCCACCCAAACCCCCATTCTCAACTATCTCCTCCTACACTATAAGCACTAGAACCTTGAAACTTACACACATGGTAGCTATGAGCATATGTGCGACGGTGCACTATTTGGAATTTTGATCTGACCCCTGCGTCAAAAGTGATTATCATATGCGTCACATGTTGTTAGTAAAATGAGTTATTTTTACTCATTTTACCCATTTATTTACCCATAACTTTTGACCCAGGGGTCAGATCAAAATTTCGTCACCGTCACCGTCGCACATATGCTCATAGCAACCATGTGTGTAAGTTTGCAGGTTTTAGTGCTAATAGTGTAGGGGGAAATAGTGGCCAGGACAGACGGGCAAAAAGCGGAGATCAATACAATTTTAAAAGCGTGGGAATAATAAAGCTGTTATTTAAACATAAACAAATCACATACAACACAAATTTATTTTTAAATTCTAATGTTCCATCCGCCGAATGTTTTCCTTGATAGGTTCGATTTGTTGATGTAGAAAATGCAACAGCTGCTGCTGTAAAATTATTGTGGTTTTCCTGAAATTTGTGTTGTTTTTGTTAAATCAAGATTGAGTTGATGTTAACGTATAACGTTGTTTGCAGCAATGTTTATTGTTTTGAAAAGTAAATTACCTAAGGCGCCACCAATCAGCAACCATCTCAGTCGTGAATGCATCAACCGCCTGAATCCGTGACCTGCAACGCAAAGGCATGTCATGTAAATGTATAACGCTAGTCTTCGTCTATCATAAGATGTCTAATAATAATCCGTTTGAATTGCCTAAAATATAAATCTATAATCACGCGCCGTCGATTGTTTGTCCACAGGTTTACAGTTAACATAGTTTAATATGCATCCACGGGCGTTTATTTACCATTTGAGGTATAAATATTTTTTCAACTCAAGTGTTGATTGACATTTTTGTCCTATCCAAAATAAATTGTCAAACTAAATATTCCGTTATGTCTACTATAGTTTTAGCGATGTGTGGATAGTTCACAATCTTAATAACACAACTTACATATATTTTGATAGTAATATTGTATGAATATAGCACTCGAGGCAGTCCTAATTACAAACGAAAGAAGTACTGTAACACGTAACCGAATTACACAAACAAAATTACAGATTATGATTAATAAAATTTGTACGTGCATAAAATCAGATAGTAAATCGTTATGTTTCATTCAATGTGTAAGCATGGATCTCCATGTGATGCAGTCGTACATAGCTTTGTACGCCGTTCGTAATAAAGTACCTAACATAGCTTTATACGACGTAAGTTGTTTTCGGTCGAAAATGGTATAATGTCTAACACAGCTGTGTATGGCTTAACTTTAAATAAGGTCTTAAGAATCGAACGAATAACTTTGACATGTGTGCAAACAGTGACATTCACTTAGCATTTTTGCAAACCGCGACACACACTGAATAAAGGTTTAAGCATTCAATATTTGAAGCATGTTTTACACCTATTTTCGGTATTCATTATTAAAAATAGTACAGATATTTCATTCCATGGTGTTTTGTTTTATTTTATTTAATTTAAACAACATTAGAGATATACGGGAAATACAGAAAACAATGTGGATAATTTTGACAATACATTATAGAAATAACATACCATTCACACAATTGTATTTTGTTATTGTCAAACTCAGCTCAACAATAGTTATAAAAACCTATGTCTTTTAAGTTCATATTATTACATCTAGAGCAGTAAAACTAAAGCTTAAGCACGTATGAGTATTAATATACTTTTAATTGTTTTTATTTTAATTATAAATCTCGGGTCATGCGATAAACGAGCGGTTAAAATAAATGTAATTTTGTCTAAAAGTGTTAAAATAATTAGGCCTATTCAAAGAACGTTTGCTCAAATGAGTGTGCCGAAACTGCTGCGCTTTCAAAACAACACTAAATTGCAAGTTCTTAATAATTCGAAACATCGTTGTTTGACATAATCGACATAACGCACACATGGTGCGAATAAACATTTATGTATAATTTATTCATTCAATTACTCGTTTTATTGGCACATGAAAGACATCTGGAGTTATTATTTCTACAATTCTACAATTTCTACAATCCTGGCTACTGCTAAAGGAAGCTGAACCAGACATCGTTATTGGAAGCGAAACATGGTTGCACCAAGGCTTCTATGAAAGGGAAAGAATTCCTCTATCACTTTATAGCTAGAACTGACAGAACCTATAGCCACCATGGCGGGGTTATGATTGCAGTCAAGGACAGCATCGTTAGCACTGAAATCAGCATCACAACCAATACTGAGATCTGTGCAGCCTCTATTGAAATGCCAGGTTGGCACCCCCTAATAGTTTTCGAAGTGTATCGTCCACCCTGCACAGACCAAGCTTACATCGAAGAAATGTGCATAACGATCAGGGTTTTACATTCCAACTACACTAGGTCCACCATCTGGATTGAAGGTGACATGAATCTCCCCGACATCAACTGGGTAAGCTCCACCCTTGATGAAAACTTAAACCCGATCGGCACTAAGCAGCTGTTAATTGACACCATCTTTGATACAGGCTCTGAGCAAATAGTTACATTTCCAACAAGAAACAACAATAAATTCGACCTCTTCATTACAAACAGAGCATCCCTCATTGAAAAGTCAAAACCCCTTCCTGGAATAAGTGATCATGACATCATCCTTGTCCAAACAAATGAAAGCGTTCCCAAACAACGACGAATCAGCCACAAAATCCTCCTCTGCAAACAAGCGGACAGATATCGATCGACACGCTTTGGTCCAACTTCAAAGATTTCTGCATGACAGCCATTAACAGCAATGTACCATCAAACATGACTTCACCAAGATACAGCCGACCTTGGGTAAATAAGAAGATTAGAAGTTTCTCGAATAAGAACAAAAGTGCATTCAGGAAAGCCTGTCAATCAAATGGCACCCAAAACAAAGATCAATACAATCTGCTGCGTAAAAGCTCAAAGTACGAGTGCACGTGAGCTTACAACTCATATGTAACAAACTTGACAACTGACGATCATGGCAAAAAGCTATACTCATTCATAAAGAGTAAGCGTTATTGCAGTTCAAGTGTCTCCTCACTGAAAAGAGAAGGCGTAGCACACAATGATTCCAAAATAAAAGCCGCCATACAAAACCAGTAGTTAAGAAGTGTGTTCTCCACAGAGGACCACAGCTACCGCCCAACAAGGACTGGTGATCCATTCCAAACAATCCACAATTTCTCTGTTGGAATTGATGGAGTAGTAGAGACACTCGACCCCCACAAGGCCTCTGGACCTGACTCAATACCAACACGGTTCCTGAGGAATAGTGCAACTGAAATAGCCCCAGCGCTTACGTTTGTCTTTGCTGCTTGCCTACAGCAAGGACTCGCTCCAGCTGAATGGAAGTTGGCACATGTAACCCCAGTTTTCAAGAAAAGTGACAGAAGCAACCCAGTTAACTATCGCCCTGTCTCTCTGACATCCGTTTGCTGCAAACTTATGGAGCATATCATTCACAGCCAAGTCAAGTCTCTCTTAGACAAACACAGCGTCCTGGCCGACCAACAACACGGCTTTCGGCGAAGAAACAGTTGTGAATCGCAACTTATCCTCACTCTACAGGACCTTGATGTATCCCTTGACGCTGGTGAACAAATTAATGCGATTCTTTTCGACTGCTCGAAAGCCTTCAATGTTGTTCCGCATCAACGACTTCTCGTGAAACTGAGACACTTCGGAATCAGAGGATCAGCCCTAATTTGGATAGAAAGCGTTCTATCTGGTCGAAGCCAATGGGTCTTAGTTGAAGGACAGTTCTCCAACTCAGCCGATGTCACATCAGGCGTCACACAGGGCCCTGTCCTTTGACCTATGGTCTTTTTGGTCTACATCAATGACCTTCAAGACACTGTTACCTAAAAACCCGGGCTCTTTGCTGATGACACTCTCCTATACAGAAGGATCAAGACAGCACAAGACGCAACAACACTTCATTCTGATCTGGACTCCCTAAATAGATTGGAAAAGGACTTGCATATGTCCTTTATTCATTCAAAGTGTGAAGTCATACACATCTCAAAAAAGCGGCACCCCATAAAGTCGTACAGAAGCTTTTACCTGTAAAGGAAGGCAAATACCTTGGTGTGACCATCTCGCACAACATGTCCTGGAAACCGCATGTAGTAGCACTCAACCGGAAGGCAAGCAACAGTCTAGGCTTCCTGAGGCGCAACCTGTCTAGTTGCCCACCTAGGCTTAAAGCACGTACATACACCAACTTAGTGCGACCAATACTTGAGTTCGCTGCTTCTGCATGGGACCCTAAAACTTAAATAATTTTATGTATTGACCAACTAGAAGAAGTCCAGAGACGCGCTGCTCGCTTTGTGAAAGCGGATTACAGAACCACAAGCAGCAGCTCACAGATGATAGCAGACATCGGATTGCAGCCCTACAAGAGAGACGCCAAACATCCACGGTTACTATGATGTATCGTATAATCAATGACCTGAATGATAGTCCGTCTGACCCCTACCTCCGCCTGCTATATCATCCACATAAGGCAGCAGTATAAGAAACATCATCCCATTCTGCAGAACGGACTACCTGCGACAACCCGTCTTACCGTGATCAACAATACTGTGAAATCAACTTCCTAACCACCTTGTGACGGCTCCCAGCCTTGATGCTTTCAAGGAAGGGATAGCATCGAAATAAACCACAATGAATTTGTAAATATTTTAACTGCTTCACACAACGATTTTTAACCATTTTTCTTGTACGACAATGCCACATAGAGGGATATAGTACAATGCACGAAGAAGGAGATTTTTTTGAACGAAATTAAAAAAAAAAGAGGTATACATAATGGCTTGTTTGTATCAAAGGAAGAAAAGTGCAGCAAAGTTAAATCATGAGTTATATCCCCGAAACAACAGCGCCACTTGTGTGTTTTTTTAAGCAAGAGCGGTAAACGGGGAAATACGCTTCAATACCATGTACACACATATAAACATTTTTCCTCTTGTATTACCCCTAAACATATCTTATTCCTTTTGTTTTTTGTTCTATATTGAAGCCATTTTCTGCTTAAGTCATTTTAAAATCATTTTTTACTTAAAACAAAGAGGAATAGCTATGCAACTAATACAACATAGGTATTGACTTTGTATG
>VMBQ01017038.1:0-10203 GCA_007657795.1 Dreissena rostriformis | reverse complement strand
AAATAACGGCTCGGCAAAGCCTCGCCGTTATTTTATTCTGTGCCTCGCCTGATATATTACAAAACGATCAGGCAGTAACCTGTTATTCTCTATATATCCTGCTATTGTTTGAGGTTTAATGCCATGTTTGACATATGTTATTGTCCTTTGTAAATCTCCATCAAAAGAGTTGCGTTTTTGTCAGGCTTTGAACAGGCTTGCAAATGTTAATAGTTTCTCTTAACAAACGTTGATCACGGGGGAAACACAAATTTGATTTATAAACCTTCTCAACTGTCTTGGGGGAACATGAATCGAAAACTTTTACGAGTATACATCAATATTGTCCCAGCATTTACACTAACACGCCAAACGTAACAATTAATACAATTAATGTTTTAAATATGGATTTTTCCTTTGTCGTTTAATAGGGAGTAATATCTACATAAACTGACGTTTCTTGATTAAAGCAATTTGCTTTATTTTACTTGTTATTTTTTAACATTTATCTTCATTTTGTTTTCCAGTTTGGTTGCTTTCAAAGCCAATAAGTTTAAATATTATGCAATCATTAAAAAAAGTTTGCGGTTATGGACCAGTCATTATTTAAGTGTGTTATATTGTTTTATTTTCATTAAGTAGAAATAATATTTTAAATAATTTTCTTAAAACGAAGAAAGCTCTGGCTTAAATGTGTATGTTACTATGTTTTTTTTTTTGAAAACAGCTTATTATATTAAAAAAATGGCCTACGGCCTAAATGTTCATTTCTTCTTTTTTGAGCATGGTTCAAAATTCATGCTTATATGCAAAAAGAATATTTTTCTTACCTACATCACAGAAAATAACACAACATGATTAATATGTATATGTCTCTTATCTTGTAAATGAATAATGGAAACTGATGCTGATTACAAAAGTGGTTTATTACTTTGATTTAATAATTTATTTGCAGATACGATTCCGCCTAATCTTGTTGGACTTGGGTCGAAATGTAAACTGTAAATGGGACCCCTTTGATGCTTTGATTGCTTTTCTTGTATCCCAATAGCCGCGATAATTACTTTGATAGCGTCATGTTAAAAGTGGGACCTTTTACATGGAATAAAGAAATTCGTGTGTTTACATATCTATAGAACAAATATTTCGTCCATGTTAAGCACTCGATACAAAACACTAAATCGGGCTGTATCAAAAGTGATACATCATTTGTGTGGTATATGTATTTTAGATTATTTACCTTGCAAAAATAAATTAACAGATGAACTTGACTTTAGACGATATAATGAAAAGCGTTTGATAATGGACGATCGTATATATAAAGAGACCACAGATTACAAAGGACGGAAACTGTTTGATCCATTTACGCGTCAAACAAGTTAAATGTGAGAATTGATCTGAATTCTTATTCATTTCTTGTTTATGCAGAAATAAGTTCAACAATGCTAGATTGTGCATTTTTGCTTTCGACATGGATTTACTATACATCAGCAAATGTTGACGGTAAATTTTAATTGTTTTGTCTTATAATTTATGTACAGTTGCTTAATTATAAATATGTGTTATATACGTGTTAAGATTCAATGTTGAACACATACACTGCAAACTAAAAAAAGCGGTGGTTATACTGACATTTTCCTACAAATATTATATGTATTAGTTAATGTTGCGTGACATTTTACTATACTAAATTGCCATGTAATCTCTGGATTAAGATATGTGTTGTGTTTGACGCATAATAATGAACATTCCAGTGCGTGTGTGTCCCTCTGAGTTCCTTCGTGAAGAAAGTCAATGTTTTGTTCCCGTACTACCAAAAAGTAACAAGTTCGAAGAAGCTAAATTCGCATGTGAACGAATGAGAAATGGCGCTCACCTTCTGAAAATAAAAGGATATAACTTCTTCAGATATTTGAGTCAGCTTGTTCTAGCCAACGGTAGGAATATGCATCAATTGTTAATTATAAAAGTATAAACGTTTGATTTGTGCTAGCGACTGTATTGTGTAACATCGATTAATTTGCATATTTTTTTCATATAATACGCTAAATTGAGAATATGATTGATACAGGAATTACAACAGTCGGATAAAGAAAGACGTAACCAATTAACGTCAGCCGATCCTCTTTGTGACACAAGTCACTTATGAATTTATACTTAGTAATGAACTATTTAAAATTATTGGGTGATAGTTCGCAGTTTGTGTTCTCGTTAGGCTGATAGGTTTTTTATTTCTCGTTTTATTCCATTTTAAATACAGTTGTTTCTTGGCATCATTCATCAGAATAAATCATCATAATCAAGTGACGAAACTGTATAGCCTTTAAACGTTTATCATCTCCCTCATTAAAGCCGCGTTTGTGAGCAACAAGATAGCGGGAATTTGTCAGGACGCTAAATCATCAACGCGAATTTCCGCTGGACAAGGTTTCGGTCCGCGTTGGCAAGCGGCGGTCCGCAGTGGAATATATGAGATCCGCGACGATTAAAGTTCTTTGCATCCGATGATGGTATAGATGCATGTACTTCGGCGATTTAACACGTACATGTATATGTGCACCTGTGTGAAATTAGGACCTTAAATTTATTATCCTTATCATTAAATGGCATTAGATTTTCAAAGCCGCAACAATTTACATGATATTTCGGAATACATAGTGAAGAAAACATGTAATACATATTGCAGCGTGCAGTCTATGTGAATCAGTCACGAGACGGTTTCTAAATATGTAATCTAGTGGACATGTATCTAATACGGGAACAACGCATAAGTTCCGGTAAAAGGTGACACCACAAACTATTTTCTAAATTATTTCAACCAAATGCGTCAAGTCAGACATGCCGTGTTTTTTGCGTAGTGAACTAAGCTACAGCCACCAACCAAAGCAGCTTTAAGAAACAAACTTATTATTTTTTTCGAAATAACATATACAATATCTACAGCACTGTTCAGAGACTGATCAGCAACAAGAACAAGTGAAGTGTTGACATCAAGTTATACATTAAAACTGACCAAAATACAGTAAATAGTTAGTCGAGAATGTATGAAATGTCTTCTTTTTATTCCGAAGTGTATTTAGTGTAAGAAAGTTTATTATAATACGCTGTTATCAAAATTCAAACCAAATAAAATAAACCGTATTTTTTAAGTACAAACTATCAATTGAATGAACAAAGGTTATGGAAAGTAGGAAACTGTAGTCTATTAAAGATAATTACTTTACACAGATAATTGAAGTTATTCAATGAAAACAAATTCTTGTAGTTAAGATAATTGAAAATGCAAACTGAAATGTAAACAATTATTTGTCCAAACGATGAAAATAAATTGGAAAATAATGCCATGTCTTGGTACGGAGTTTAATTAGTTATTTTCAAAAATTCTTTATCTACAATATTTAATTAAAAAAAATCACTAAATAGTTGCTTAATCAGGATCAAAAACCTGTATTTATTCAATTTGATTGGCTCATAAAATGTTTCCATAATTTCATTAAAATCCATATGTAATCAATAAAATCAATAATAGTTTACACAATAAACACAAACACATTAATACCAATAAAATACTCGTATTCATTTTCCATATGCATTCAGTCATCAAAATAATCAAGAATAAGTAATAAGAATGTTATCAAAGTTATCTATTTAGGGCACACTCTTCAGAAGGTATTTAACACCTTTTACAGATTTAATACAATAAACTTATATCAGAAAATTTAAAACAAATCTTACACAATTTTACAAGAAATTATAACGGATCCACCAATATAATAAACTTATTTAATGAGCATATACATGTAGAAGAATTAGCTATTAATAGTCTTTTGAAAGCAAGGGGTCGGACGAAATGCCAAGCAGGGCAAATTACAAAAGATTGACAGCTGTTGAGAAGTATAACCGGAGTTGTCATTCCTTTATCTACATCCCTATAAAGTATGAGTGTCCTTAAAACTCATTACAAAGTACATGACTGCATTCAAATACAACTTAAAAAAATATGCAAAATGCAAAATGCAAAATGATACAATATTTAGTAATACCTTATTCCAGTTGACATAATAAAATGGAATTTTACAATACTATCGTTAAACATGTTCAGAACACTCTTGAATAATACTTGATAGTTTAATATTTTAGGAGCATACTTCATTTGTCTCGTTTTTCACGAAAAATCATCTGGGTCAAATTTTTTGACCGTGAGTTTGTAGACTAAGTCTAAACCAACACCGAACAGTTAATGTTAATGTATGCATTGTTTCTCCTCGGGTCAAGACGGTTCAAAAACATGACGGCACTAGTAATGATGCATTTTGGTAGGGCAAGAAGCAATTACCACACATTACATGTTTAATCTACGGCACATTAAGTATAATTAAACATGTAGCTGAAAATTCGATTTGATAACCCAATTAGTACGCATTAATAGGAAAATAGTTCGGTTATGAAACTAAAGCGTTAAATTAAACACAATTGCTTGCTTTCGGGAAAATAGCGTAAAATAGTTTTCAGTTAAGTAAGACACTTTATACATTTAAGTCGCACAAAGGCTATTCCGAAAGCCAACAATTATCCCTATTTTTATCCAACGGCTTTCTGTTCAATTTTTTACTCATTTTAATACTACGCAAAAGGATAAAACTTTCTAAAGTGCATAACTCTCGTACGTTGCGTCAATTTTATTTAGTTTAACAATCTGCAAATTGACTATTGACAAGATTCTTTTCTAAAAAAGTGTTTACTTACTTACCTTAATCTCCCTTTTTGTGTTAGGATAGGTGATTGAGTTGGTGGATGAAATATAAACATACATTAACATATACATTAACATATTATAAGCTTTACTACCTGTAACAACATATAACATTCTCTTATTTTTATTTTAACGCAATGGAAATTAATGCTTAAATTAAATAAATGTGATATATGTACGAACTAAAAGGAGCTCTTTTAACCTGTTATACATTATTTGTCTTTGTGTATTTCAACTCGTTCATATAAATAGTGACTAGATTTAGATAGATTTATTAAGGTAAAAGAAGCATAACCTTGTAACCTTAAACTGTTTTGCTGACTACCGGTACATAGTGTCTATTACAAAAAATAGCCAATTTCGAGTCATTGCTAACCGAAGAGATGTACATTGATTTGTTGCAATGATTGTAGAGAATGATACAATTCATATTAAATTAATCGCATACATAACATGTGTGTATATATTCTTGTATTTTGAGGTTATGAATTATGGCTGGGGGCGGAGCGCACTCATGGAGGAATTAAATGGTTTGAAAATACAAACGTGTACGACTCATATTGGCTGCCAGGCGAACCAAATTACGATGGCAGCGAGCGTTATGTCGAAATAGGGAAGACAGGAAACAACGCAGGCCTAAACGATGAGGGCTTTGGGAATAGAAACGGGTTCGTGTGTGAAATACAGGGTCAGTTTATTTTTGTACATGGAGTTTATTTGAGTTGAAAAAAAAACATTTTTGTCGCGAATCGCAATACAATATTTCAGAGAAAAACAATCAATTTGAGTGCAACATTACAATGAACTTTACCTTTTATCAATTTTATAAACTTAACTATGGGAACTATGGTTTTCATCGGTTTAAAATAGTAGTCTGCCATGTGGCTTTTCACTAAGAGTATAGGTACATCACAAAATGGCATACACTTATCTGCGGGCTTTATTGGGACTCGCTTTACAGTGGAATCAGCAGGCTGACACTTCAAAGGAGTACACTTACCTCTTATCAAATTTATGGGGTTTAATACAGATTAATTTAACTTGGCTTTTAAATACAATTTATTGTAAAGTGCATTCATTACGAATGTGTGCGATAGTTGAAATAAAATAATTAAATGATTTGAAAAATAATGAAAAAAATAAATAAATAATAAATTCGTAAAATTAAATAAATACGTTAAATGTTATAACATTAAAATATGATATATTTCTCTATTTTCTTTCTACTATTTTCATTTAAGTTATACACTAAAATTCAATTAATTTAATAAGAATATTAAACTATTAATTCATAGAAGCTAATAATGTTTGAACAATTTTGAATATGTATTTAAATTAACAAATACGCAAAATAAATAAAAACATACATAAACAAAAATAAGAATGAATAAATGAATGAATGAATAAATAAATATCATAAATAGGTAAAAAAAATACAAATTAATAAATCAGTTATTTATTAGATTGAACATGTTTTATGAACAAATCGGTGCTCTTTTTAAGAACATTTATAAGCTCTTCCCTTTAATCCCTATTTAAATCGTCTAGCTGTTGTATAATTGCATGTTAAAAGACATAACTGTATTTAATAGTCATACATATTATTTGTTATGACTGTCATATTTGCTCATGTTTAGTATTGTATTATTGTATGATTCCCTGTTTTGGCCACATTTCTTTTGTATATATGTTTTTGGCCAAAGGCAGAATGCCGGATTGCCAATAAACTTTGAAACTTTATTAACCAAGCAAAATGCGTACTATTTTATGGTTTAAAATAGATTTTCTGGGTTTCGCCTTTTTTATTCTCTTCAGTGTGTTCAATAAATGCGCATGCGTAGCGATTAATCTCTTAGGAAAGCGTTACCGATAAATAACGTAATTCAACGAATGACAACGATGAAAACCGATGAAAACCGCAAAAATGTAAAGAAACTTTTTTTTTCGTGTGTGTGTGTTCGTGAAGGGGTGGGGTGTTAATCGCCGATTTTAAGCGGAAAATAAACGGTGACCCTACTGTATTTTTTACTGGCGTTACACACAGTTGTATAAAAAAAAAACGCTGAACTGCGCACCTAGTGTATTCATATTTCTAATATAGCATTTATTTTGTTTACAAGTTTGAGTCCGCTTTGTTTGCTTACACGTTACCAGTAATGCGTGAGACCTTTATCAATGTTTAACCAATTTAAGGGGTCTGTGGAAAATAAAAATTAATTGAATTGGATACATATCTCTTTCGGTAATAGCATTCTATATTTCACTGAAAAGAATACAATAAAATGCATACAACTGTTGTTAATGTCTTTCGTTGGCTTAATACAGTGAACGAGAACCAAACTCCTACCATCGAAACATGCGCTCCCACAGTTTACAGTGAGAAAGGCGATGCGTTCCAATCGAGAAGCTACACATCTTCTACGGAGTGCACATTTCTAGGAAACGTTTGTGGAAACATTCAACCAAGCCGTCTAGTGTACAAATTTGTAGCATCGTTTATACTCGATTTTGCCGCGTTTGGTACAAGTCCTTCTTATATACAGGAGACTCGCTTTGGTGTCACTGATGCGAGTCTTACCCACATAAAAAAGGACCTGCGCAGTAAATTAAAAGACTACACAAATTTAAATGACAAGCATAGTATTGATTAATGGGGATATGGTGTTGATTTCTGATTAGATTGTTATTTACAGATATCCACCTTTTTTAATAAGCAGTTCAAAATTGTAATCTTTTTTTTTGTGCAGAAAAAATAAAAATAACTTAATATCTTTTTCTTGTTCGCGATTAAATGAATGCGTCAGTAACCTAAACTTCTTCTTATTATATTTGTGGATCTAGGTTCTGATACGACAATTCTTGCCGAACACATTTTAATTGACAACAACCAAAGTCAGGATGCAAAGGAATTATTCACAAAGAACGATAACATATCCATCCCAAACACCACGTTGACCGATGGACAACTGTATGTACACAGATTCACTATTGATTGTAGTACGTTTTGGTTATTCTTTTTCTTAAGTCTGCATAATTGTTGTTTCCTGATACCCGCTATTCTTAATCGTTACTAAGATCAAAAGTATGTAACGATGTGCCTCTTCTCCATTACTGACTCAAAAACACATTCACACAATGTATTAAATCCACTCATACAAGTAGCATTTAATGGCTGACCAGATCCATTCCCAAATGGAGGGAACGAAAATCATGCATCTGGAATTGAATCTGTTGAAGTGTATGTTAATGAGGTCGTTGCGCCAAACGGCACCCTTAGTTCCATTGTTTTGAGTAAGAAAGTGAACCATACTATATCTTCTTTGAGTCTTACCCTTACATCTGATAAACCGAAATTATACTGCATAACATTGGAAACAAAGGACTCTGAACATAATGTTCAACATGTCAGAAGATTTGTATTGTATGACAACCACTCTTCATTAAACAAATTATATGAGAATTTGTTCCAAATTACCAGCGCATCGAGTGTTGAACCTTATGCATGGCAAAACCATCACAGCGATGTTTGTTTGGGCTGGAAAGATTACTTTTACAATAAATTTTATCAGGAAAACAAACTACTTAACTCAATACAACCAAACCGTTTAATTCCAGTTGAGAGCATATATGAGCAGAACAAAGACGTTAGGAATGTGAAATGGTCGTTTGGTTATAGCGACACTCAAGAAGAGTAAGGAAATGGCACGCAATGTGTGAAATATGTAAATGAGGTAAAGGCTTAATTACATCTACTTATTTGAATGTTTCATCTGTTAAATTGAAACATGGACACCACGTAAACTATGTTCGATGTTATATATTGTTAAATTCTTTACTTTACTCGAATTAATATTTTCCAGAGTCATTCCTGCAAATAAACTGCACACACTTGGGACCCACGTAGGGAATTACAATCGTAATTATTACCTCACTTTGACGGCAACCAACAACGCGAGACTATTGACAACGGAACACATTGACATACTAGTTGATGAGTCGCCACCTGAGCCCGGGGTTGTATTGGAAGGTAAACTCTAAGAACGGTTGTGCTATGCTGATAATGTATTGTTGTATTTGAATAATAATTTACCTCGAAAGTTGTTGATTGATATGTTACAGGATCAGTGGATGGCAATGAGATTGACTACACCAGTGAAGATAGTTTCATCGTGCACTGGTTTGGCTTTATTGACCACGAAAGTGACCTAAAGATGTATCGTGTTGCAATATCAAACTCATGCCTTACAACAGATGATCTTGAAAGTCCACATCAAGATATTATTTTGCAATACAAAGAACTTCCTTCAACAGAACAGTCAGTAGTTATGAATTACAATAATACGGGGAAAGTGTTCACTACTGTTGTAGCTTACAACAATGCCATGGAACCATCAAACGCGGTTTGCTCCGATGGAATAACTAGAGATATAACACCACCTCAAGTAAAAAATATCCGCGTGACAAATTCAAAGTGGCGTGAAGCGTTGTTTTGTAATGGGACGCATTCATTTTTTCTCACCTCAAACATGGAAACAGTTCAATCGTCGATTAATGATTCTAATTTTAACCGATCTTGTTCCAGAACAAATCAATCGCTAACATATTCCAGTGCCATTAATCAAATGATTGAATCACTTCCGTCCAAGCTTATGGAGAATTATGATGCGATTTCTGAATTTATTTTGGAACACATTCCACTATACAACCCGGAAGAATTTGCATTTCTACCTACTGACCAAATCCATATTGATTGGGAAATGGAGCATGGCACATTACAAATATATGACTTTTACAGTGGTATAGCGCGCTATGAAAAGGATTTACCATCCCTTCCGACGCTTATAGATTATCAAGCAACATACCGAAATAAGTAATACATATGAAAACGTAACACAAAACTCATATAAATTGCATTTTGCAATTTTGAAATATATATTTTACTAAAGTTGTCATTGTATTGTCTGGAACAAAAATTATTAGAAAAAAACATGTATAGTACTTTGTCATACTTTGGTACATAAAGCTTAAAACAAACTATGGTACCACTTCGCAGTGCTTAAATGTTACGCAACAAAACTAATACACTTGTGTGATATTGTTTAACAAATACTGCGCAGCTTGTATGATGCACTATTACATGTTAAATAATTCAACTTCAATAATGTTTTTTGCTCGCATGTATGATGCTGTTAATGTATACATTCGACTACTATTTACACACTCAACAAGATGGATGATCGAAAGATATGCTGTTATAATCATTTGGTCAATTTATTTTATTTTCCTCGTAAATAGTTGGATGAGGGTCGAGCGCATCCAACACCATACTTTTCAGAGGTTATAAACAAATATATGCATATTGTTACACATTTTATACATTTTAACATTAAAAGTTTTTACATTACAAGTGGGCAATATGTGATTAACATAATTGTGACAATAGTTGACTTCTGAAGTTCGATATAACAACT
>VMBQ01017036.1:0-11012 GCA_007657795.1 Dreissena rostriformis | reverse complement strand
GATACACATGCATGCCAAATATGAAGTTGCTATCTTCACTATTGGAAAAATTATGACAAAACTTTAAAATTTCTTAAAAGTTTTGGACAGACAGACAGACAGAATGACAGACAGGCCAAAAACAATATACCCCCTTTTTTTAAAGGGGGCATAAAAATTAACCAAAGTAAAGATGGTCATTAATATCAATAGACAGTCATAAAATCAAACATGTATGTCTATGCCTCTTGCATTTTGTCATACAAACGATGAATTGTTTGTTATGTGATAACTGATTTAATAATACTTTTTTAATTTGTTTTCATGTAAACAAAGGTAACAACACCCACCAATCATCAAACTGAAACGACCTGAGATTATTAACATAACCCATTTGGATGGGAAGCTGCATACACGTTTCAGTGCATATGGCTCATTATTTCCTTATTTCTTGGAAAATAAAATATATTTCTTATGAAAGGGCCAATACGCCCGGAATAGAAAGATAGAAATACAAATAGTAGATCCGGAGGTTATACCTTGCCCTGGAATCCAATACGTGCAAATATCAAGAAAATCATTTTACATAGTACAAACATCTTGTAGAACAATGTCTTTATGTACGGACAAATAATTAGGTTTTCATAGCGGTGACGCTTGAATAATAACGCATTTATTAAGAATTTAAAATGAAGAATGTACAGTACAAATTATCGACATTAAGTTAAAAAGCCAACCAATAGACAAGAACAATTAGTGAATTGATTTGAATATAAAGAAGTGGAACTCCAGAAGCTACAGCAGTATTACATTTCTATCATACACACCAATACAAACAATGTTATCTCTTAAGAAGCCTTGGTAAGGACTCGATCTAAATGAAGTTTATATCTCAATCGGTCTGTTAACCAATCTTACCATTTTTTATTTTTAAGGGTATACATGTACAATAATTAAAATAAAAGCAAACCTATTTCCTCATATGAGTTGAAGTGGCTGTTATTTATTTAAAAAAAATATAGCTCGTATAATGGTATGTTGTGAGCTATTCTTTTACTACGCATGCATTGGTATCTAGTGTCCACAAAATAACGTAGCATGCGCTAAAACATAATCAAACTAACATTAATAAAGTTACCTCGCACGAGGTGTGTTAATAATATCGGCACAGGAGTTTAAAGCGAAATATATGTATTGAAATGAGTGAACAAGGAGAGAGCTCAAAACTTTGTAGAAAAAAAAGAAATTCGAACAGGTAAATACCACTTGAGATAACAAGTGAGTTTCAATCTCTATTTGCACAAGCTATGGTAGTTAAGTGATATACAAACAAGCTTTTTACATACACAGTCGCGCTTCGTATCGATCGAGGGGTACTGATCTTCGTCTATCACGAAGAAAACCTGTCCTGTTACAAACAATGAAAAACCATAAGCAAACCTTAGTATTAACTTAAATTGAAATTCGTGTTTCATAATTGAAAATACAGTTTTAAGACTCACGACACACACATTGCTTCTGGTAGATGTAATGGAAATAAAAACAACATAATTACCTTGTTTTATTCTGTTTCTCTGTGTTCCTCTGCCTAAATATCATTCGTAACTGATAAGCTACAGCGCATGCGAAGATCAATCCGGGTTATAAAGTTTTTATCGATATGCTATATTGCGATAAGGGACATTTTGAAACGGATTGATTAAAGGCACAACAAGCTGTAGTAGTGTATCAATGATGTTAGAAAACGATTTGATCGAAACAACGACGTTATTGAAGTTATCTAACGACGCGATTTGGCAAACCTTACGACTCAATTTAATGAACCTTACGACGCACTTTGGTATGGGATACCAAAGCGGTCGAAACTTTAACTTCTGCTGCAGCAGAAAAATCCTGCTCGAGCAGCATTTATTTTTAGATTAAGCCCTTGAACCCGTCAGCCAATCCGTAGAGGTAGCTTATGTCGACTGTTTGTAAGCTCAAATTTGATTTGCTGATGGGTTCAAGGGCTTAATAAAAAAATAAATGCTGCTCGAGCAGGATTTTTCTGCTGCAGCAGAAGTTTAAGTTTCGACCGCTTTGATATCCTATACCAAAGTGCGTCGTAAGGTTCATTTCAATGCATTTTTTTCTGCTGCAGCAGAAGTAAATGTTTCGATCCCTTTGGTATCCCATACCTTGGTGGGCATAACCACACGATTTGATAGACATTCAGGCGCGATTGGATGCTCTTTCTAAACGATCTGATGCACGTTTCACTGGAATAGGATGGACCTCCCCATGCGNTTCACGCACCGTACGACGCGTGTTGATGGACATAACGACGAGATATATAACGGACCTCTCGACGCGATTTGATAACACTTAACGACGCAATGTGATGGACTTTACAACGCGATTTGATCGAACGGGTTGCTATTAGGCACACCAAATGTAATGAATCAAGTACTGAAAAATCTGGTGGGCGATTTTGCTCAAATTTTGTGGTCGTTAAAACACTATGAACATGTGNCTAGTATTACTTTAGCTACCTCACTGTTCTTCTCATATTATAGAACTACACGTGCTACATAAATTCGTAGGAGATCTTTATAAGTACTACAGCTTATCTACTTTGAACCCGAGAATATGATAAGTGCCCACTCTTTGAGTTCAATAGTTGACACTGCTTTGGCTTCATATCCGAGGACATTTCAGTAACTCGATAATTCTCATCATTTATGTTTTAAGGTATTCCAATCAAATATTAATTTAATATAATCTTTGTTATATAATATGTTTTTATCCTTAGCTAAACAAGGAATATCTGATATGTTTTTGCAAACCTAGTCAATTGAAATGGTAAACACGACCAGAGGTAGAAGTTATAGCCTTTAAAGGATATTTTAGTTCCAACCATATTTAAATTGCGTTTACTCGTTTAAGAGTATCTGCCCACAGACTTGAAATGGAAGCAGGGAGATTGCACAAGCCTGAAAAGATACTGTTTGAAAACAGAAAATGCAAACACTGTAACGTCCTTGAGGACGAATTCCATTTTTTACTTGAATGCCCATTGTATGTTCATTTACGTAAAAAGTATATACATAAATATTATTGGAAGAACACAAACATGATCAAGTTTATTGACCTCTTACAGACTGATAATGACAAAAGGGTACACAATCTATCAATTTTAGTTTTTAAAGCTTTTAAATTGAGAGCTGACATATGTAATCAATAGTTTCTTTCCGTGTATTTACATGTATTAATCTACTTATTATACAAATTCAGAAATACGATAAAGTGTATACAAATGTGTTGTTTTAATATTTTGATTAAGGTTTAAAAGAAATTATGTACGTCATTGACCATATGTGAATATATTGTGTTGTAAAATGTGAGTACTCACGGGCTTAAAGCCTACTGTATGTTGACATAAACTAAACTATAAAAAATAAATATCAAAACATTAATAAGTCTCAAAAATGTATATAACGGATTTGTTTATAAAAAATAGATTCTAAGTTTGAAACCACAAGAAGTTCATCATAATATGTTGCATACTTGTAACATTATTGCTTTTTAAGATTCAAACGGTTTTCTTGTTTTCGATAAATTGTAAGATTGTTAGGAACTAAAGTGTAGTTTCACTACATAATAGCAAAAGCATTTCCAAAATTAGAATAACTGATTTCTAAATCGCACAATTCTATTAGAACCTTCCAAAACATTATTTTAAGTTGAAAGTTTAACAAATGAGCCTCGCTTATGGAAAACGGAGCCTTATGCATTTGCGTAAAGTTAAGTGCCATATTAGCATGTGCAGACCAAACAGAATAATCAGGGACGAGACCTCCGAGTTAATGGTATTTTTTGCCTAAATAATGTCTTATCTTAGCAAAAATCGAGTTAAGGCGGACAGTGTCGCGCCTGAGCCGATATGACAATTTACACACATGCATTATGCTAAGTGTTCCGAAAATTGTTTGATACAGCTTTGATAAAGCCCGTCCTGTGTCTTTCCCAGGCTAAGTCTGTGTTGAGGTTAAATCTGAAAAGACGATGTGTGTCATGAATGCAACTAATTCAGTCCATGTTTATATTTCTCACTTGAGCAATATGTTTTGTTAATAAAATTATAATACACGCATTAACGTTTGACAATTTGATTAGTTACTACAAGAAGTACGCATAACAGAAAATGCATTTTTGGAGATTCGCCTTTAAGATTTTAACAATTACCAAAAACGTTACGATCTCCTCTACGACCATGCTGCATAATAACAAATTTCCCTTATACATGTCTTGCGTTACCTTTTTGGAAAAGTTGTTTCATCTAATCATAAGTACGTGTTAGTTAAGCGCGGCACACCAATCCGACTAACTGAGGAACAAGACGGACAAGGGCAAATCAGTTTTCTCCCTGGCATTAAAGAGATACATTGAGCAAAACAACCAATGAATGTTTATTATTGCATAAATTCTATCTATTATGCCTTCTGGCGGGGTGCAGAAACTTGGCACAATGAGGGCTTGAACGGGATAAATCGTGTATTAAAAAGGCAATTCACGTGCCGTTCATGCTCTATTATGTGTTTTTAATATCCATAAACTGGTCCACGCGCAGTTACTTCCCTTAGTAATGACTTATTCTGACGATATATTTATCTGTCACGACCAGTAAATTCCAAAATAATTCTTCATTTCTTACTTTACGCGGCTGCATTTCAAATTTGCATTAACCCACTGTTTAAACTCATTTTAGATCTAAAACTTCCTATCCGAAGGTAAAGCCTCGTCATTTCTGATGAAGACCGATTGAGGCATATGTAAAACACAACCTTGAACAGTGTGACGTCATATGAAATAATCGAATTATTGTGTCGATGTCGAATGAACAAGACAAATTGTTTTCACTGTTATTTTAATTTATTTTGGTATGTGTGACTTGTTTTTGCAATAATAGCAAAAATAATTATTATCCCGGACATGATCATCTGCGGGCGCTCTAAAAATCCGTTCCTGGAACGGATTTTTCGAGCGCCCACAGATGATCATGCCTTCGAAAACGTGTATTATCCCTATATTATAGTGTATTATCTCAATTCGGTTATATATTGATTATCCGTGCGCATTTTTTTTTCCGCTGAGAAAAGTCCGCAATGGTTTAATGAGATTTGTGGTTGAATGTGAATATAATTAAGCGTCTAACTTATGTATTAAGGTATCATAAAAAAAACTGGTATTGCCGTAGGGCCACATGATTTACATAGACTTATATAGTTAAATACATTACAAATCTTCTTGTCTTAAAAGGTAAGGGTCGGTCCTTTAATATGTCTAGGAGATAATCGTAAATCGGTGATCTACTAAGTTAACAAATCGTGAACAAGGCTCAACACTTGCCACGCCCCAGGGATTATGCAGTTTTCATTTTATTGCAAATCATGCACACAGTAAGAAAAAACTCAACACAACTTTATCATCTTAACGCGATTGTATTTGCTAGAACGAACATGCGAAGAGGCCTTTAATTAAACATCATAACTTTACTATTCAATCAAGTGATGAGCATCGCTCTGGGAAAACGGAGTTTTAAGCATGGGCGTAAAGTGTAGTCCCAGATCAGCTTGTGGAGTCTTTACAGGCCTATCAGGGGCGACACGTTTTGCCTAAAACTACTGCCATGTCATTTTTAACACGTCGTATTCGATAAAAAACATATGCTTGCTGTCTTTTTTATGATAACTATTTATTCAAATGTATCGCTCAGGGAACACTATGATTAAAATTTAACAGTTTAAAACACTAAATATCATGATGTTTGTTCGTTATATACTCTTAAATCTTTTTCCTTGATATGAAAGCATAATACACAACACTCATGTATCATGATACGTGTTCCTGTTTGTTTTGTTTCTTAGTAAATACGATTTGGCATGATATGAAACTTAATTGACAAGTTGACTTAAGAGATAAAAATTAAAACAAAAATCAGGGAGTGAAATCCATTGATGACGTAGACTCATAACACAAAAGGTAAAAATACATCTTCGTATATGAATTGTATTTGAAATTGATAAGCTTGCAAAGCGTAACAAATGCGAAACGATAAAATACAATTTCAATAATTTGTTATTATTCTTTGTTAAATTGTGTTGATTACAATATCAAGTATAAATGACGACACCCATAAAACAGCCCGAATGGATGAGTATTTTAAGTAAAACTCGTATGATCTCAAGGACTCTGGTTCGTGTTTTCCTTTCTTTTAACATATTCTTGTCATCATGATGGAGCTCTAGAGTTCGGTGGTCAAAATCTAGCAATTAAACGCATTTACTGAAACTTCGAAAATTGCTCAATCTGAGAATAAGTCCCTTTGATAAATGTTTTTTTTCTTCTGGAAATAGAGACGCAAATAGGAGTTAATTGCCACAGAATTATTGACCAAACATTATCATGGCGTAGTTGTAATAATTTCCCTTGGGAAATACAACAAATTATGTAGATAAATCCCGGTCCCCCATATGTATGTTATAGTCGACTGCGGACATAAAGCACATTCTTATACATACCATTAGTCCAATCTGCTTACTAAGGACGTTTCTCAGTAAAAGCCTGGAACGAAAACGTTTTTCTGGAGAAAGTCGATGGCATTTCTTGCGGAATGTATACTTAAGCCTACAACAATATTTAGAGACGTACATAGTTTTTTTTTCTCTTGGAAGATGATCTTTTTAAGATTTAAGCATATCAAATATTTTGAGCTGAAATAAAAAAAAAGCGGGAACATATTGTGGATCTTTTGGGTTAATTAAACAAAAACAAACATTCATTTAGGTATTACAACTCAAATCTTACAATACATGTTAAACATCAATTTATTGTATATGACATTATTATTAACCCTTAAATTAAAAAAAAAACATGCAGCTTCACATATATAATAAAATAGTATTCTTTTTGCTTCAAACGCATTGTTCGATCAGCATTTGTTTTATTACCAACACTGAAAGCTCAGTATCGGTTTACATTCTATACAGTTTATTTACATATTCTATGTTTTTCCATGTAGTAATTAAAAAAGCGGTCCACGTTGACAGAAATAACGTCGTTTAAAACTTGGTTCCACAATGTATGCGAAAAAATATTCCATACCGTCCACAGAAAAGACATATATGCATTGATTACATAACTAGTTTGTTTGCAAGTGAGGGTCGACAGAAAAAACTTTAATGATACGGTATGTTTTTTTCTGAGTGTGTCATTAACACAGGTGTGAGGAAGCACCTTTGTCATATTATAAAATCAATCAATAGACTTATATACACTAAAGTCTGAATACTATTACTCGTATTTATATAACGCACATTGACGTCATGTTTGAGCGAAATATTTTATAGAAAACCATATGATTACTATCTTCTTATATTGTTCAAACGCATTTAATATTTAGGTGCATCATTTGTTCGTTCAGGATTTATTTTTCGTGTTAAGTATCACATGAATCTCGTAGAAAGCAAGTACAGGTTATGAGATCAAAGTTGTATCGTTTAAAATAACCGCAATGGCTCCCCTTCATATTGCATACGTATAAATTCAACGACACTATAGTTCATTTTGCAAACTGCGTGGTGAACTGTGAAATTAAAGAATTAAAGAATAAATATTGTTNCCAAAAAAAAAAAAATACCAATTAAAAACGTATAAAGTGAATGAAATATTACACTAGAACGGTGTTCGTATAACTTGTATCAGTCTCGTTGGTTGTATCAAGAATCATCGCACTCGAGGCCGCGCCTCTCCAGTTATACAACTTTACACAACAAACTCAACTAAAACAATGATCAGAACACCTTACTAGCATAATATGATATATATATATTGACTCAAAAGGGAAACAAACGTCAGCGAATACTATAATTAGTAATAGTAGTAGTATAATTATTATTTATTGCACATAAATGCTTCATGTCAATACACGTGACTTCTTATTAAAGAAATAATAATGTTTGTATGTTCTTCCTTGGTACCGTGTGTAGAACACATACTCGGGCCCAGTTAGCTCTCTTCCTACAGAGTCCGACTCACTCAGGATCAGCAGACGATGTATTGCTTAAATCTGCCTATCTTACGGAGCATTCGATATATCACGATTGTGTCCGACTGTAAGCCACAGAGGGGATCATGCGTTCCAATCCCAGCCCAGCTGTATGACTTATATGACCATTAGTAGCGGACTTATACCTCTTAGAGTTGAGCAGTTGTCAGTTACAACTTGCGTATGTTTGCTTATTACTTGTGAATTGTTTGTTATTGCGAAACACAAATAACACGTGTATTACTTTATAACGAATTTACTTTATCTTAAAACAATCATATCGGTGTACAAAAAAAATACATATACTTGTATGCACTGTGAACATCATTTATATAGTGTAGATAGACCATACAGGTCATTTTTACACTCGTATTAAAGTATTTTTAGTGTGAACACTTTGGTTAACTTACATGAAACTACCAATGCATTAAATAGCCACGAGACAATATGTTACTTTCGTTTATCGTCAGAAAGGCTATGACCGTGCGAGTCTCTGTGCTGGTGAAATTTTGTTTCATACTACAGCTAAAAAAACATTCGGATCTTTTCAGGTCGAGTAACACACATGTACTTATCAGTTTTATATTTATGTCACACAACCTTTGACATGGCGTCAGTGTTGATCTTCTGACTAAAACTATGACTTGCACATGCGGAGTTGCAGGACTTCATTTCAACAATTGAAATCTTTTTCAGAATTTCAACTTTTCCATTTTTTTCGACAAGTCCAAACTTTCATCGGATACGTTCTTTGAATCGTACTTCTCACAGCTTTTAATATTCTCCAGCACCAAACCATTGTCCGGTTGAAGTTCCTGGGCCTTCTTGAAATGCGCATGCGCCTTTTTGAACTGGTGAACTTTCATAGCGGTGTATCCTAGCAACGAATACGAGTTCGCGTCTTGGATTTCCGCGCAAAGTTCTTCGAACTGCTTCATTGTCTTCTGAAAGTCTTGCTTCTTTTTCAGTTTCATATAGCACTCGCACATTAAATAGTACGAGAACGAAACGCTAAATATTTCAAAACCGTTTGAGGCCGTTATTTCCTTCTTCATAAAGTCGTCTGATACGAGCGACTCCATTTTCCCGTAGTAGTTAATACTCTCTGGCTTTTTGTTCTCCTTCAAAACGACCTTCCGCAACAGCGGAATGCTGTCTTCAAAGCGCTTGGTTCTGCAAAGAAAGCGTCCGTAGTCCACGTACGTCCCAATCCCACAATCCTCCTTTCCAAGCGCCTCCTTGAAGGCANTACGATATTAATCCGATTTTAACAATTAAATACACATTTTGTGTACGTTTCCCTTTCATATTCTCATACGAGAACCGCATCGTAATAAAACAGTCTTGTGAGACCCTGTGATAACGCGAGGAAAATTACCTAGTTTGGGAGTGAAAATGTGAAAGCGTGATGGTAATCATCTAGTTTTTGGGACTGAACCTGTGAAAATGCGAAGAAAATTATCAGTTTTGGGAGTGAACCTGTGAAAGAGCGAGGAAAATTACCAGTTTTGGGAGTGAACCTGTGAAAGCGCGAGGGAAATTAGCTAGTTTTGGGAGTGAACCCGTGATAGAGCGAGGGAAATAACCTAGTTTTGGGAGTGAACCCACCATAGCGCGAGGGAAATTAGCTAGTTTGGGGACTGAATCTGTGATAACGCGAAGGAAATTACCTAGTTTGGGGACTGAATCTGTGATAACGCGAGTGAAATTACCTAGTTTTGGGAGTGAACCTGTGAAAGCGCGAGGAAACTTACCAGTTTTGGAAGTGAACCTGTGAAAGCGCGAGGGAAATTACCTAGTTTTGGGAGTGAACCCATGATAGAGCGAGGGAAAAAACCTAGTTTTTGGCAGTGAACCTGTGATAACGCCAGGGAAATTACCTAGTTTGTGCACTGAATCTGTGATAACGCGAGGGAAATTACCTAGTTTTGGGACTGAACAGGTGATAACGCAAGGAAAATTACCAGTTTTGAGAGTGAACCTGTGAAAGCGCGAGGGAAACTACCTAGTTTGGGGTGCACATGTGAAAACGCAAGGGAAATTACCTAGTTTTGAGAGTGAACCCGTGATAGCGCGAGGAAAGTTACCTAGTTTTGAGAGTGAACCCGTGATAGCGCGAGAGAAATAACATAATGTTGGGAGTGAATTCGTGATAGCGCGAGGGAAATAACATAGTTTTGAGAATGAACCCGTGATAGCGCGAGGGAAATAACATAGTTTTTGAAGTGAACCCGTGATAGCGCGAGATAAATTACCTAGTTTTTAGAGCGAACCCGTCATAGCGCGAGGGAAATAACCTAGTTTTGGGACTGAACCCGTGATAACGCGAGGGAAATTACCTGGTTTTGGGACTGAACATGTGATAACCCGAGGGAAATTACCTAGTTTTGGGACTGAACCTTAGATGACTCGATTGAAATTACGTAGTGTGGGGAGTGAACCTGAGATTACTCGAGGGAAATTACTTAGTTTTGAGAGTGAACCTGAGATGACTCGAGGGAAATAATCTAGTTTTGGGAGTGCATCTGTGATAACTCGAGGGAAATTACCTAGTTTTGGGAGTGAACCTGAGATGACTCGAGGGAAATAATCTAGTTTTGGGAGTGCATCTGTGATAACTCGAGGGAAATAACCTAGTTTTGGGAGTGAACCTGAGATGACTCGAGAAAAATTTATCTTATCTTGGAAGTGAACCTGAGATGAAGCAAGAAAACATTTTATTGAGTTTTTTTCTCAAGACGTCTTTATCCTGAAAAGAACACATCCCGTTTGCATTAAATATTTGTATGTTATCGTCTAGTCATTTTTACAAAAAAACATATTAAAGATGAATATATGACGCTGGGCAGAATAGAAACGACATTATTATAGCTAACTGGTGACAGAAGTAGAGGATGTTGGATAATCGTATTCTTTTTTTTTCTCATTTATTTTTCCATGTTTGATA
>VMBQ01017030.1:0-10236 GCA_007657795.1 Dreissena rostriformis | reverse complement strand
AGTAGTAGTAGTAGTAGTAGTAGTAGTAGTAAAGCTTTTGGTAGAAATGATAAGGTTTTGAGACTTGCTTTACAATAAATACCAATTCAAATGCCGATTGAATTCCGGTCACACTTACGTGCCTTTCACTGTTTTTGCTGAAGTAATTAAAGCAATTAAAGAATGTGTTGTTTTGTGGCAACATTTCGTCGCCCTTTACACGAGGAGGAAGACCCATTTTGTTTTAACGGTAGATTGGACTAGTCTAAAAAGTGCGTTACTTTTGCCTTTGGCGCACAGTCCGGCATAGCATCTTTGTAGGCTTAACATTGTAATGGATCGAGCAATGTGCCCCGAGGGTCGCATGATTGTACGACATATTGCGTGGACCCTCAACATTCAAGGACAATCGCTGCTTTTTGGTAATGAAGAAAGGACCTCCACTCGTTTAGGAGGCCAAGGAAACTGCAGTGAGACGCCTTGTCAAACACCGTCTCGAAGTCAATGAATAAAGTGTGAAGTTGTTCACCAGCTATGAGTTGTTTAGCAATGTGGTCTATTTTAATCATTAGTTTACACTCGCATGACCGTAACTTCCCTAGTTCATGCTGGCATTCGAGTATATCTGTAGTCTAAAAACTAGCAATGCTTTCTGAGAGTCTTTGGAAGTAACAAGGCTTCGATAAGTCACTAGCCAGACTGTCTAAAGGTTTTTGAAAGTAACTAAGCTGATTCAAGTGACTTACCCGTTGCTTTTAAAAGGGCATTGATATTCAGTGATTCGAATCGTTTTTGAGAGATAGTATTTCCGCTTGACCCGGTATCAATTTTAAGTTATGCCAATTGGGACCGATGCTTACGTTAACACATGCCTTAATGGGAGCAGACGAGTAAGCGGACGTCCCCTCTATTCGATTTTGAGTGAACCACGTTAGCCGCGCAAGATATTGATTAACAAGAGTTGATTGCCTTCAGTAAAAATCAACAAAATTATCCAGTAACGTTTACAACAATATGCAATATGAAATGACTGACCTTAGAATCCAACGTGATGTACTGTATTACCTCCAAAGATATACACAATATTTACACAAAACAAACAAACTTTTTGATACAAATTTGTATCGTTTAGCAAAAAACAACACCTTTTTTACACACGCTCTGTCCAGTCGTATCACAATGTAAAACCAATCCACAGCTTTATAGCAACTTCATTGGAATAGAGGTCCCATATGTCGCACAGCTGATAATTAACATAAACTGATCTATCTTATGATATGGTTTCCAAATTTGTCGACATATGCTGTTTTTCAAATTGAAATATAATATTTAAAATATTGAAAGGTACATATTTATTAAAAATATCATAAATCAGACCAATATATCTGTGTAACATAAGTTGTTTTTGCACCAGACGGCAACTTTCGGGACCATGTGGTCTTTCACGTGTGTTGACGATCTAACAGTGGACACATAAATAACTGTCATCATGACATATCACGTTTTATGTGACACAAAAATACATTTTGTTCGGAAAAAAAGTATGACAAATGAAACCATAACTTGCATACAAATTGAGAATTGGGTCAAATGATAAAACTAACCAAAATGTGAAAATAGAATCTATTTTTATTTTGAATTGGCATTGTCGCCTATTGAAACTTTTTCTTGGAGGCAAATTTAAGGAGCGACAATAACATACTTATTTCACAAATATTTGTATTTCTTTCTAATGCTAAATGTATAAAGATACGTAGATCAGTATACCGGTATTTCTCTTTTCAAACGAAAACATTGTCGGCCACTTTACACCATTTTTCTTCTATAAAACAACTATTTCAAAACACATTTGCGTTGTCAACGATTCAAATACTTTTCTTAAACCCGTGGAAATCAAACAAAACCAATGTGACTTTTGCATGATTGGCACTGAACCGGACGATTAAACAAGATCTTCCAATGATACAGTTAGCGCATAATAATCACACTTAACTGGTTCATTTTAGTTTGAATAGTATATGCCTGTATTACACCAAAGTGTTGCCTGTCATACTGCGGGCTGTACACTTACGTGGACTTTATTTATCGTGTGTTAAAAGCTGAACAATTTATCTGGCTTATTTCCGACACCAAACTGTAAATACTTCAATAAATCAAACTGTTAAAGGCACTCGCTTACAGTTTTTTTGCAGTTATTAAAATACTAACACATCTTTAATATTTTGAATATTCTTAACTATTTATAATGGCAAGAAAATATGTTCAATAATAACGTATTGCCTTCACCGAAAATCGTCCCCGGGACATGTGGAAGCTAAAGAAAATGTACTACTATTGCGACACGCAGACTTTAGTATTGAATAGTGAAACATAAATTCGATATAAGTATACATGACTGTGATCTGGGATCCATTCATAGTAACTATCAATAAATAAAATGTTATTATTTAGAGGACATATAGGGGAAGTGAAATATATTTTAGTTGCTGGTTAAACATAATATTTAAATATATATTAAATATAAATAAAATAATTTTATGTTTATGGCAATGAAATAAAAAGACAAATAAGTTTTGTGATACAATGCCCTGATTAATTTTCTTTATTTATGACTTGCCTATGAGTACCATTAAAAGTAAGTATCATGTAAGACCTCAATTTACGGATCAGTAACTTCATTTTAACTGATAATCTTATACTTTTGTAGTATTTTGTTAAAATAGTGCACATTTATTAACGTGTTTGGATTTTTTAAGGTCGATGTTACACGAGTGACCTAATTTTTTTCAGAAAGATAATAATACAAAAAAATAATAATCAATAAAAATCAATAAAATTATTCTGTAACGTTTAAAAAATATGCAATATGAATGACTGACCTTAGAATCCCATGTGATGTTATGTATTACCTCCAAAGACGGTGCACAATATCTACACCAAAAAAAATATACTTTTGAATACCAATTTGTATCGTTTAGCAAAAAAACACACCTTTTTTTGCACACGCTCTGTCCAGTCGTATCACAATGTAAAACTAATCCACTGCTTTATAGTAACTTCATTGGAATAGAGGTTCCAGATGTCGCACAGCTGATAATTAACATAAACTGATATAACTAATGATATGGTTTTCAAATTTGTCGACATATGTTGTTTTTCAAATTGAACGATGATATTTAAAATATTTAAAGGTACATATTAATACAATATCATAAATCCGACCAATATATGTGTGTAACATATGTTGTTTTTGAACCAGATGGCATCTTTTGGGACCATGTGGTCTTTCACGTGTGTTGATGATCTAACAGTGGACACGTAAATGATTGTCATCATGACATATCACTTTTTATGTGTTACAAAAATATATGTTGTTCGGAAAATAGTTTGAAAAATGAAACCATACCTTGCATACAAATTGAGAATTGGGTCAAATGGTAAAACTTACCAAAATGCGAAAATAAAACCTCTTTTTATTTTGAATTGGCATTGTCGCCTATTGAATCTTTTTCTTGGAAGCGAATTAAAGGAGCGACAATAACATACTTATTTCACAAATTTTTGTATTTCTTAATAATGATATATGCATAAAGAAACGTAGATCAGTATACCGGTATTTCTCTTTTCAAACGAAAACATTGTCGGCCACTTAACGCGATTTTTCTTCCATAAAACAACTATTTCAAAACACATTTGCGTTGTCAACGATTCAAATACATTTCTTAAACCGTGGAAATGAGACAAAACCTATGTGACTTTTCCATGAATGCCACTGAACCGTACTATTGAGCAAGATCTTCTAATGATAAAGTTATCGAATAATAATCACACTAAACTGGTTTATTTTAGTTTGAATAGTTTATGCCTGTAATACACAAAAGAGTTGCCTGTTATACTGCGGGCTGTACACTTGCTTGGACTTTATTTATCGTGTGTTAAAAGCTGAACAATTTATCTGGGTTATGTCCGAGACCAAACTGTAAATACTTCAATAAATCACACTGTTAAAGGCACTTGTTACAGATGTTTGCAGTTATTAAAATACTAACACTTCTTTAATATTTTGAATTTTCTTAACTATTTATAATGGCAAGAACATATGTTCTATACTAAAATATTGCATTCACCGGGATTCGTTCCCGGGAAATGTGGACGCGAAAACCAATGTACTGACACTGCGCCACGCAGGCTTGAGTATTGAATAGTGAAACATAAATTCTATAAAAGGTAAAGGTAAAGGTCTTTTTTATTATAGTGTCACCCCTCTTGAAAGGGCCAGTCGATCTGACTTATGAGACACTTTTTGCGTGTATACCATGTACCTCCCAACTCCTATCACTATGNGTGTTTTAAAAGCTGAACAATTTATCTGGGTTATGTCCGAGACCAAACTGTAAATACTTCAATAAATCACACTGTTAAAGGCACTTGTTACAGATGTTTGCAGTTATTAAAATACTAACACTTCTTTAATATTTTGAATTTTCTTAACTATTTATAATGGCAAGAACATATGTTCTATACTAAAATATTGCATTCACCGGGATTCGTTCCCGGGAAATGTGGACGCGAAAACCAATGTACTGACACTGCGCCACGCAGGCTTGAGTATTGAATAGTGAAACATAAATTCTATAAAAGGTAAAGGTAAAGGTCTTTTTTATTATAGTGTCACCCCTCTTGAAAGGGCCAGTCGATCTGACTTATGAGACACTTTTTGCGTGTATACCATGTACCTCCCAACTCCTATCACTATGCCAGGCGCCAGGCGGAAAGAAGTCGGTAACCATTCATGTTTAACGCTCGCGGCTCACGAGCCGGCCTAATCGGAACAAGTCCCATGACAAACATCCATCCTTAGACAAACGCTCCCCATGGGGCTCGAACCTACGACCTCCCGATCCCGAGGCGGACGCCTTATCCACTAGGCCACGGCGATCGGTTATATTAGTAAACATGACTGTTATCTGTGATCCAATCATATTGACCATTAATAAATAAAATGTTATTATTTAGAGGACATCTAGGGGAAGTGAAATATATTAAAGTTGCTGGTTTAACATAATATTTAAATATATACTAATATAAATAGAATAATTGTATGCTTATGAAAATAAAATAAAAAGACAAATAAGTTTTGTGATAAAATGTCCTGATTACCTTTCTTTACTTAGGACTTGCCTTAGAGTACCATACAAAGTAAGTATCATGTTAGACCTCAATTAACGGATCAGTTACTTTATTTTAAGTGATGATCTTCAACTTTTGTAACACATTGTTAAAATAGTGCACATTTATGAACGTGTTTGTATTTTTTAAGGTCGATGTTACACGAGTGACCTATTTTTTCAGAAAGATAATAAAAAATAAATAATAATCAATAAAAATAAATAAAATTATTCAATTACGTTTAAAAAATATGCAATATGAATGACTGACCTTAGAATCCAACGTGATGTAATGTATTTTCTCCAAAGACAGTGAACACTTTCTACACCAAAGAAATATATATTTTTGAAAACCAATTTGTATCGTTTAGCAAAAAACACACCTGTCCAGTCGTATCACAATGTTAAACCAATCCACAGCTTTATAGTAACTTCATTGGAATAAAGGTTCCAGATGTCGCACAGCTGATAATTGACAAAAACTGATATTTCTAATGATATGGTTTTCAAATTTATCGACATATGTTGTTTTTGAAATTGAACAATGATATTTAATATATTTTAAGGTACATATTAATAAAATATCATAAATCAGACCATTATATATGTGTAACATATGTTGTTTTTGCACCAGACGGCAACTTTTGGGATCATGTGGTCTTTCACGTGTGTTGAGGATTAAACAGTATACACGTAAATGACTGTCATCATGACATATCACTTTTAATGTGGCACAAAAGTATCTTTTGTTCAGAAAAATAATTTGAAAAATGAAACCATAACTTGCATACGTATTGAGAATTTGGTCAAATGGTAAAACTTACTAAAATGTGGAAAAATAACCTATTTTTATTTTGAATTGGTATTGTCGCCTATTGAATCTTTTTCTTGGAGGCGAATTAAAGGAGCGACAATAACATACTTATTTCACAAATATTTTTTTTTTCTGAATAATGCTGAATGTATAAAGAAACGTTAATCAGTATACCGGCATTTCTCTTTTTCAAACTAAAACAGTGTCGGCCACTTAACCCGATTTTTCTTCTAAAAAACAATTATTTTAAAACACATTTGCGTTGTCAACGATTAAAATACTTTTTTTAAACCGTTGAAATCAAACAAAACCAATGTGACTTTTCCATGAATGTCACTGAACCGTACGATTAAACAAGATCTTCTAATGATAAAGTTAGCGCATAATAATCAACCTTAAGTGGTTTATTTTAGTTTGATTTGTTCATGCCTTTAATACACCAAAACGTTGCTTGTTATACTGCGGCTGTAAAGTTGAGTGTACTTTACATATAATTTGTTAAAAGCTTAACAATTTATCTGGGTTATGTTTTAATGATAAAGCTACCGCATAATACTCACACTTAACTGGTTTATTTTAGTTTAAACAGTGTATGCCTTTTATACACCATAGAATTGCCTGTTATACTGCGGGCTGTAAAGTTGCAAGGACTTTATACATCATGTGTTAAAAGCTGAAAAATTTATCTGGGTTATGTCCGAGACCAAACTGTAACTTCTTCGATAAATCCCACTGTTTAAGGCATTTGTTCACAGATTTTTGCAGTAACTAACTAAAATACTCACACTTCTTTAATATTTTGAATATTTTTAACTATTTATAATGGCAAGAAAATATGTTCAATAATTAAATATTGCCTTCACCGGATATCGTCCCACGGACATGTGAAAGCGAAAGCAAATGTACTACCAATGCGACACGCAGACTTTAGTATTGAATAATAAAACATAAATTCTATATAGTACTCAACGTATTTTCCAAATCATCGAGGAAAAGCGTTACACACTCCTTTTTGATTACCGATTTCGAATGATGATTTACCATTAATATACCAATATTACAAAAAACAAGAGATGTTTTTGTCAAAAACACAAAGCCCCCTAATGCGCCGATTTGAAAATATTTTTTGTAAAATGTGCAGCTCCATGAGATACACATGCATGCCAAATATGAAGTTGCTATCTTCAATATTGCAAAAGTTATGAGCATGGTTAAAATTTTAAGACAGACAGAATGACTGACAGACAGAATGACAGACAGGCCAAAAACAATATACCCCCTTTTTTAAAAAAGGGGGCATAACAAATAGTCAGGAGCGTTATTTCTGTCGTTATAAAATAATGCATCCGTTCTTTTTTTAATATATGGCAATTATTTAGAAACTCGTCATTTAACCAAACTGCGAACCGTCCTTTAAATAAAGGAGCTTATCGTTATATGTTCCTGGTTTATTATTTACTTCGCCAGTAACACCACACGAACTCTACGGACAATATTGACCCTCAAAACATATGGCTGATATTGAAACCCTGCCCACGTCTGTATTTTAAAATATGCAATTTTGCTTTAATTGGAAACTGTCAGCGATAATGACACGACATGCCTCTCAGCCTTCATTTCCGCATCCACCACAACCACCTTATTTCCCTACCCCGTTGCATTCTCAACAGACAAACAAGTAATCATATTATGTTCAACAACACAAAGACATTTAATGATTTTTTTCGAATTTCGAAACATATTAAGGTAAAAATGTACTCACATTAATTATTTTAGTATTTCGTTTCGACTAGAGAGTTGTGCCAAGTTAGTACAGACATAGTAAGTCCACAATATAATTTAGTAAGTCTTTAATTTCGCTTTTGTCAAGATTTACCTTTAGTATAAAATACTGTCAAATGCTGATTATACAAATGGTAAGCAAGATTAATGTTAGTACTGAATGACTTAAAGTTTATATATGTGAATGTATTTTTGCATTATTCTTTATAATATCTTTTGGAATATTTCAATATTATATATGTTAAATCACTTTAAAGTGGAAATTAAAAGTATATATTAGCCAAACTGAATCATCCGTTTTTTTACTTTCCATCCAACAACAAATGCCAAAACAGCATGTTAAGCTATTGGAATTTTTAATCAACGTCATATAGACTTGAACATGTACATTTTGCTTGCATGTTAAAATAATTGAAAATAATTGAATATACACATCGTGTTGCTTAATATTGTTGGTGCTTTTGTTCAATATTCGGGATATGTATTGCTTTTGGAGACTCATTAATAGGATATTGATTTCGAAATCGGGTATATGCACAAAACGGCGGCTTCCCCTCTCGGATGTATCACAGGTCTCGTTCTACAAACAATTTTGTAAACACTTATATATTTCAATGATTTAAACCAGCCTTTTGCACTTGAAGGGATTTAAGCAGCGGCTAAATTATTGAAGCGTAATAAAGCGTATGGAAGTGATTTATTTTGAACGAAAATTAAACAAATATGTATTGATATTTTAGCATTGCACATATGTGAATTGTTATCTGGTCATTATCGTGAAACAAATGGACTGAAGGTACCTTAATTCCATGACATAAGAAAAGTGAATCTGCCGATGTCTATAAATATAGAGGAATGATCCTGCTTAGTTGTCTATCTAAACCTTTCACTCCAGCTTTTTAATAAAAGGCTGAGATACATTTTAGTAAAATTAACATTTTTTCGGACGCACAATTCTGATTTACAAAAAGGCGCTTAATTCAATTGACGCAATATGCATACTTACATCATAAGTTCAAAAATATGCAAATGAAAATAAAAGATTGTATGTCATATGCGTTTAACAATGGTCTTATGAAATGCTTTGATACTATGTTCAGAAATGCATTATGGAAAAACATCTTCAAATGTGGTATACAAGGTAATTTGTTTAGAAAATTTAAAACTGTGTACTACAATCTTTAGTTATGTGTTGTTTATAGTTAATATAAATGGGGAGAAAACACACAAACTTAAAAAAATAAAAAAAATCATCTAAACATGGAACATCAAAATATCAGCAAAGAAAAACCATTGTGAAAACATGGAAACCACTCATGTCCTAAGAACACGATCTTTCTTAACACGTATAATGTGACGCAAAACACAAAACGAATGACCACAATTGCCTCTGTGTTTGTGGTATCAACGACCATATCAAGCAATGGATCCATTGTGTTAACACATGCTATATGCTGGTCCGGAACATGTCGAGCCCATTGACAATACTGCTTGTTATTATTTAAAAAGCTGAACTATTTTGTTTTACCTTAGTTCTTTAGTATGACTTTGATCTTTCCCCAACGAGTGACACACGTTCTTCACATGGTGAACATTTGTCGTAAATTATTTAAAACATTGTGTGATAAATCATTAAGTTACAGTCTAGACAAGCTGATCATTGCCAAATTTACCACTTGACCTTTCAAGGTAATTCTGACCTTTCAGGTAAGGACACATCTTATAGAGTTTCTCTCATCGGGGTAATAAATACACAGTGTGCTAAGAACAATATAACTTAGTTTATGTCAGAACTAGGAAATATGAGTGATAAATATTATAATATTTTGAAGAAAAAAATAAGAACGAAGATTGTTGATGCAAGGACTTAGACATCAAACAACAACAATTACTCATATCCGGATGTTTTAAGAAAATCGTCGGGATTCTTGTATAAATTGTCGGACATGAAAACACATTACAAAGTTTTCCGTTTCGTCAAAATATGTATAGACGAGAATTATATTATTAAAGCAGAATATCGAGCTCCACACCCATATTAAATATATAACATGTTGTTTTTTCTGCGTGAGTGCAATTATCCCATATTATCTGAATATTCTACTTACGGTCGAATAATTGACGTATAAATTGTTTCAAGCGATTTGCGATCAAGTTTAAACCTCAGTTTGTGCTTAATACCTATTCGACTCCATGCTTTATCTGTAATTCATTCAATTTGGATGTGCCATTTACAATCATCTGAAAGAAAAACACCAAGATGTTTGTTGAAGCTTACTTCCAGTATTGACATAGACAGCATTGCAAATTTATATTGTTTTTTGTAATATTGGTCTGATTAAGAAAGATTATATAAGACATGCTAGTTTAAGGCCCAATCAGATATTCGGTTGATATCGTTATGTTATAATGCATTGGAAATATTTTGGTCATCAATGTTAGTGTAAAGGGTTGTGTCGTCAGCAAACAGATGTATGTTAATTTGAATGTCGT
>VMBQ01017029.1:0-10150 GCA_007657795.1 Dreissena rostriformis | reverse complement strand
CTTTAATGTTCCTATATGCAGGGCATATCAATATTGTGATATTACAACAACTAAATAGATGACATAAGTTAAGTTGGGGTCGCTGCCTGATGGTCGTGGAGTGCACGTGCTCCTATATCTTAGACGATTGATCGCAAATCATTGGAGAGTCGAGCCGATAGAGAGGATTTCTCAACCTACAAATAAACATAAACGTCTGAGCATCGAAATTCATATTGCACAGCACAACATGACAATATTTGATTTAAAATCTAATTACTCGAAGGTATACTTTGTACTAGGGTAACATTTTTAGACACGATGACATGAAAAAAATCGATGTTGCAACGTGACAAAGGACACTTAACATCCGCATGCGATATTTCTTGATTGACTGGCGTGTGTGCATTTATTCCTTTTTGTATTGAGTTGTATGCTGTGTGTATGGTTCATTCACTGTTAGGGTCGACATTCGACTCGATCTTTTCGGGATATATTGCTTGGTTATTTATGAACAAGCGTTGTATTTAAAATAAAGTGTAACGTGTTAATATTTGGTTGGAGCTTTCAATGAAACTTTATTTAAATTTAAAATGTATCCCTAAGTAATTTTATGCAGAGATATGGGATTTGTTTCTACAAAAACATACATTATACAAATATTGTCATCACTGTTTTTAAGTAACAACGGGGCATTTTTCAACGTACCACTATGTTTATTATCATGACGCAGAGGAATGTTCCGGTTCAAGTATGCTGCACACTTAACGTTTGTAAACTGAAAATGTCAAGCCTTATCCTAAAATAGTTCTACTGGTAGATTGTCGCAAACGTTGAGTATAATTCAACAACCCTGAATCGGAGGACAACCCAGTAAAGTGGTTGTTCTATTTTAATAATTTCTATTCAAACGATTAAATCTGTTTTAATCGTCAACTCGTTCTTAACAGTTCATTTTCGGCAACCCCAAAGTAACATTACATAAACCGCGTATTGTGTTATGTGTATGCGTCTGTGTGATATGTATTTTGCGACATCAGTGATACGTTATTTCCAACCGTTCTCACGAGAGCGAGAATCCTCATAAGTTATATATATTGTTCGACCTTATTTAAATCACAGCTAGCATGAAACATAGCACACCGCATTTTAACCCAGTGTCTACTTTATATTTGACTGAATGAAGAATGAGCTTCAACACTTCAAAACAACTTACGTACTGATAGAAGCAATAACAACACCAAGACGTATCATTTCGATGTTCTTGCATCGCTATACAGGAGACACACATAACTATAAAGGAGGTGAACATTACCAAGATTTTTAATATATTTATGTTTACAAGGCACAAGAGCAGAGTCTAAATCCGCGACATCTCGAAGGTTTTATGATAACATTTTTAACGTAGTGCATTGATCAGTGGTCGCAAGGAGATCACACATGTAAACGTATAATAAACGCGTATTTGCTGGCATGTGATGGAAAAATGGAAAACTGTAAGTGTCTCTCATCCCTAATACTGTTCTTACTTTCAAAAACATTAATGGAGTGCATACATTAGTACTGATATATGCATTTTGGTTATACAACTAATGTTGTTTATAAATGTTCAAGACTGAGTTAACGAGTGCCGATGTGGGATCAATTTACACGTTGCTTTGCCGTTTAGGTCAAAGTAACGGATTTCAGGCGTGTGTGTCCATGCGTCGGGACTGATAGCGTTAGACTACAGATTCTGTTGAGAAGGTAGGCTTTCTATACGATCCCTTCAGACCATCCACCCCATCTTTAACATTGAGTTGTCCAATACTAGATGTAGAACAAGTGCTGTGTTATTTGCATCGTAATGCGAATTTCTCTATTTGTTTACGTAAAACATTAATTCGAACGCAAATAAATGAGATTATACACAAGCATCTATAATATGCTATTATTTGCACAACCAATTAATATGTCTTGATAACGCCACGTGAATCATTAAGCCATAATTAAGTTATACTAACATCCACAAACATACCCAGTCATACGATTAATCGTATCTAATGAATGAATATGCTTTCAAAAATGAATGAACGATTATCAGTAACAAATTGGAAAATTGCCTATGTTTTGTAAAGGCCATTCATAAACATAAAATAAATGAAATAAAATAACCGGCATTGAATACTCAAAAGTAGAAATATCATAAGTTCTGTGTGTTGACAAACTCAGAGACGTATAATAAATAAGAAAATGTTTTTCACAACATCATTCAAATTATATCACAGGTAAATGGCTCTTCTGATAAGTAAACAATGCAATTGAAATGAAAAACAAACATCAAATTAATACAACCTTTTATTAATTGTTTGTCATAAGATTCTGAACGCTCCTTTATTTAAATCCTTTACCGTATTTCAAAGGCATCCTTTAAAAACCGGTAATAATTGTTTTATCAAACTGGAGCCGGATAAAATTGCTAAATAAAACGATTCGGCGTGTGATTTATTTTAATCGACACATCAAAGTTGTGTGATAATACCGCAAAATTCTCATTTAAATAATACGTAACAGTTTATTTGTCACAAATTACAATTAAGTTACAATTAAAAACTGGAACGTTAAAGCGTGTTTCAGAAATGTTGATAAGCGTGTTAACTCCCGTGGCAACCGATAAACATATGCACGCTTAGACTTATCTCGCTTATCTCACCGAAACCCCGCGATGTCCGAGACTTGGACGATACTTCGCGAGCTGCTTATCTCTGTTATTATAGACAATCCCAGAAATCGATTCCTTCCCGGATTACCCGCCCCTGAATACTCTCGCGCGCCTCCAAAACGGTACTGAAGAAATAAACATGGAACTATATATGTGTGTATAGGTCCCTACGCAAAACAAGGAAGCGAAACGGGTTTATCAAATATATTTGAGGATTTAAAGAGTTTCTGTTATCGATCTGACAACCACATAATCGTTCGTGTTTTTTTTTTAAATATAAATTACGTAATTAGTAGAAATAAGGTTCATCTGCATTCGTTTAAGAGTAATAAAACACAGCATGGACATGGACCTATTTGTGTAGGTCCCTGGCATGAATAAGGTCTTGATTGTCATTTAACATGTTATTTGAAGGTGACGCGTGATATCTTATCTTAATTTCGGTATCTACACATGTGCAGACATGTGGTGTCACGGGCAAACCCATAAACGCTTTTAATCCACACTTGGAACATCGCCTCCCATTTAGCGAATTCGTTCGCGCCTTTATCGCTGATGTTTTTTTCAAGAGATGTATGTTGCTGTCATTAATAATTCGTAATTAACGAAGAAATAAATCACTTATTTTGTTCGGGTTTTTATTTTTTAAGCGTAAATTTAGACCGTTTTACGAAAATTTAATAAAGACATACGTTTAGGAAATCTAGAGAACACAATTGGAACTATTTAAGTTTATTTAAGGCTCATTATTTTTCATGTTGAACATTTCAATCGTGAATTAAGATGTTATTAAGAAAATTTAATAATATTTCAGGCAACATGTAAAACGTTATTTAAATAATAATATAAGAAAGTTCTAGACAAAAGCTGATATGTCCTTTTCAATAAAGAAAGTATGACATATCCTGACATCTTACACAGTTTTGCAAGCGAATAACTCCGATACTTGTTCATTTTAATCACAAAATTCATTTCCGGCTAGATATTTTTGTATTAGCTTGAGAGCGATTTTTAAATAAAAGATTGCTAAAAACCACTTTAGTTTTAGACTAAACTAGATACATAATTTTAATTTAAAAAAAAATCTCTACCTGAAATCTTACAGAGTTTCGATAATAAAAATTTACGGAACAATTTTAGAATCACAAACTTCATTTCGGCTATAGATTTGTATATTACCTTTAAAATGACACTTACAAGGGAAATATTAATAGCGAAATGGTAACTGTTTAGACAAACAAAGATATGTATTATTCAATAAAAGAAGTCGTCCTCAGTCTTTAATCTTACAACGTTTCTTAATGAATATCTCCGGAAAGTATAGAAAGTACGACATTTAATAAGAAATAATATAGGCTTAAACAAAGGCAGATATCAATTTAATTGTCTACATCGACCTTAAATCTATCTAATTAATATCAAAGATCTATCCAAAAAAATTGGTCTGAATGGATGTTTCCAATCTTTATATATTGATAGATCTTTGTTAATATCTCCGGCACTATTTACGCTAAAATCACAACGTTTACTTCAGACTTTAGATATTTCTATACCTTTATAATTATGCTTGAATAATTTTATTCCATAAAGAAATAATTAAATTTTATACAAAGGCATTACTGAAAGGTATGCTTAAAAATGCCAACTCGGCCTTAAACATTACGTGTTGTCACTGAATATTGTTGCAGAGACACATATTTTATGAATCTATCGTGTATATTTTTTATTTAAATTATATTGATTTACGATGTGATACATATCGACACTTGGTTTCATGTTTCACTTGTTTTCAATCCTAATGTGCGAAGTCATAAAGTACTGTTTATTGGAATAAAGCGGGTGTACACTATGATAACGTTGTAATCTGTCAAATTCTTCAGTACCGTTTTCAATCGCGGGTTACGTAATAGCCAATATGGCGGCGCCCATATTATCGATTCTGGGATTGTCTATACGTCTCTGACAAACTTGATTTATAACCAATACATGTTGGATAAACAGTAAGTTTACATGAAGTTCTTTTGTGCACCGGTATTGCGGTAAAATTTGGATAAATATTATTCGTTATGGGTTGTCCACATGGAAAACAAGGTAAGCAAATAGTAAATGTTCATACTCGATGGAATTAATGTATGTACTTGTTTCATTTGTGCAAACTATGAGAGTTTTCATTTAAAGGGGCATATTGACTCGGCCTATATTGTGTTGATATATAAATGCTATGTATGTAATTCGGCCTAATAATATCAGTTGTCACACATCATCGCAGATGTAAACGATTTGATTCACGTTTTGCTCACATATTTATAATAATTATGATAACCGGCCTATACATTTAAACAGAATGTCGCTGTCAGAAAAGTAACATAAATGGGAAAAAATAATCCAAACATGAATTTTAAATTGCCACGTATAATGCGTTTACATGCGATTTATAGCTTATCAAAAGTTCAAAATTCTAAGCTGAGAGAAAGACGCATGGTAAAATTAGGTACTTTTAATTCAGACACAGACAGGCGACGCACGATATTTTGCGCGACACTCGCGGCGACGCACGATATTGTGCGTGATAGATATATCGTGCGTCGCCGCGACAGTCGCGCAAAATATCGTGCGTCGACGCGACTGTCGCGCAAAATATCGTGCGTCGCCGCGACTGTCGTGTATCATGTGTCGCCCTTGATGAAAGAATGGCGAGATTATAGATGGCTGGATTCCGTATACAATTGAGATTTGTTCTCGCTTATGATTTAGACGGGCATTTCAAAAGGCAGCGTATTTGTATCGGCTTGCAAATTGACGTCTATTTTCTGACACACACAATGGACATGATGGGTTGTGGGTCGTTTATGAAGAAAACACGTCGCTTTTTTTCGAACCTCATGGAAAAAATAAATTGGAAAATAATATAAGCGTAATTAAAAAATCGTCTTAAGAACTTCGAATTCTTTGGATGAGAGACTTCGAAAAAAAATGTAGTAGCCATACGCCATAAACCGAGCTTGTCTGATCAGTTCTAAATTGCATTATAATATTGAAGGGCATTCATTTAATGTGCGTTTTAAAAAGCTATCACGTGTATGATCAATACAACTAACGATTTATCCCACGATACAATACTAAAGGAATATATTAACAGTAAGAACATACACGGTTTTATTTGCAAAATAAGAATGGTTATGATTGCTAGAATCGATCGATACACTAAACATATTTATCGCGATTGAAAAAGTAACTTAAAGCCTGTGGACTAGCACTTAACGTATCGATGAGTTTATTTAACCTATTTACCGCAAATAAACCCCGTGATCGTTTATGCGCGATACTGTGTATTCATAAAGCGTAATTGTATACTATCATATTACATAAACAACGAGTAAGTGACGATTAATTGCAAAAGGTATTAACTTAAAGGAACGTGCGTTGATGTTGCTCACAGCCGCAACTTGTCTAAACTCCTCGCCTCGATTACCTCTCCATACCCCTCAAAATTCCCTAATATATCCCCTTGGAGGGTGGGATAAGATTAATATAATAGTTTAAAGGCTAACATATAAATAGCTGGAAATAAGGATACCTTTTAAATGGCTTTTTAAATACCGAATTGCTGATGGAATGCTTACTTATTTTTGAAAAGAGCGTTCGTTTTTCTGTTTGAAACATTTGTCATCACACATTGGCAACACGAAGTAAAGGTAGATCATAAGCTTTTAATAATTATAAATATTCATTAACAATTGGGGAACAACTTGTGGCTAACCAGCAGTAGTGGAGAATACTGTGGGAAGTACTGGAAACCTTTAAAGAGTTTGACCTCCCCATAGGTTAATGGATTACAGCTGCATAAGTATTGAATGTTTCTAGCTAGAGGCCGACAACATTAACCTGTTGATCATTCTTTGCCAAGGTGCGATACGAATATACATACACACAATTCCACCTTGTACATTCACGTTAATTAAATATGTCGCGTTACGAAAAAACCCCAAGTAATTTGAATACAATCGTATCAAACTATTAAGTGGGATCAGATGTATTGGTATCAACTTCTATTAAATTGGTTATTTTACCAAAGTATATACATTTATGTATGGTCAAACAACTTTTGATTGGTCCTTAAGTACTTACACATAATGTTAATTATTCATTCGAATCATTTCTTGTAAAACATATTTCTCAAAACAACAGTGACCGGTTTTTTTCCTCTTTATATACGTTTCAATGTTAGGTCGGGGTACACATGCTAGATAAATTTCGGGTGAGGTTATCGGGGGTGGGGGATAACACAGCTTTGTACTTAAATTTAAAACTGCTTAAACATTTACACATGTCTTTGGATTAATAATGTGTGTTGTCTTACCAAGACAAATAAATCTGATCTGCAATTTAGCTAAATTTGGTCCATGTTTGTAATTCAGACATTTTAGTTAACATGTTAGTGCAACATATTTTTCAACTTTCATCCACCAAACCGTGATACATCTCTGGATAAAGTAAATTGAATAATTACACGTACATATTAAGAGCTTATCACAATTTATTAACACAAATAACAACCAATGTTTACCAAACGTTTAATATGAATATGAATAATATGAATAATATGAAAACTATGAATAATATGAATAATATGAATAATATGAATAATATGAATAATATGAATAATATGAATAATATGAATAATATGCATAATAAAAATATGAATATAATATGAATAATATGAATAATATGAATAATATGAATAATATGAATAGTATGAATAATATGAATAATATGAATAATATGAATAATAATAATATGAATAATAATAATATGAATTTTACTATGAATAATGTGAATAAGATGAATAATATGAATAATAATTATAATAATAAAATAATACTATAAATAATAATAATAATATGATCAACAATATGAATAATGTGAATACAATATAGGGATAATACACGTTTTTGAGGGCATTATTATCTGCGGGCGCTTTAAAAATCCGTTCCGGAATGTCCGAGAAAATGTTTATTTTCGCTAAAATTGCATAAACAAATCACACATACCAAAATAAATTAAAATAACATTGAAAACAATATGTCTTGTTCATTCGACTTCTACAAAATAATTCGATTATTTCATATGACGTCATACAGTTCAAGGTTGTGTTTTACATATGCCTTACTCGGTCATCATCAGAAATGACGAGGCTTTACCTTCGGATAGGCAGTTTTCGATTTAAAATGTGTTTAAACAGTGGGTTAATGCACATTTTAAATGTAGCTGCGCCAAGTAAGAAATGAGGAATTATTTTGTCGATGTCGAATGAACAAGACATATTGTGTTCAATGTTATTTTAATTTATGGGTATGAAAACCGCATAACAGGGCTTTAACGGCACGTGAATCGCATTGTTAATACACGATTTCTCCCGTTCAAGCCCTCCTTTTGCCAAGTTTCTGCAACCCGCCAGAGGGCATTATAGATAGAGTTTATGCAATAATGAATAGTGGTACTCAATAAGTTACATTTTTACGTTTGGGCAACTGACTTATTTTGTTCAAGCAGATGGTCGAGTCCAATAGGTGAGTGTGCCAGCGATGTACCAATATAAATGAATCGCATTTGTATAGACAACGCTTTTATACTGTACACAACTCTGATTAATAATCTTGATCGTACTTATCATTTATCGACAGAAAATGAAGACAGTATGCATATTGAGCTTACAAGGTCCTCTGTCATTAATAATATTGACAAAGTACATGTACAACACAATGACAACAAATCCATGTAAAATACGTATTGTATAAATTATTCAAAGTCATATACACAGCATTAAGATCATATAACCAGCGTCATGCGAAAATGTATCTTATGTCATATACGGCCAGCGTAGTTCCATCATAGCTTGCGCATCCGCGCAATCTTGTCACGTGCTACGCTATCCTATTATGTCACGCCATATTATCTGGGCTTATGAGCAGACGTGGTAGCTCCTGACCAGACTGAGCGGATGCACAGGCTTGTCTGGAGCTACGCCTTGCGTATTCTTGATATCGGTGTGACGTCACAAAAGGGGCGATTCCTTAGCGACGGTGAAAACAATGCCCTAGTTACGCACGATTGACTACGCTGATTGAGCTACCTCTTCTGACATTTCACCAATTGCATTCCTATTGGGAAGTTGATAGGTCATTAAATGTGGTGTTATTGGTGTTTAAAATGTCTTTTGACTATTATGAAGGGTTAGATTGCACTTCGAAAGCCCGATATGACCAGAAAATAAAACTAATATGACTTAATGAATGTCCATACAAATTGCAAGCTGGATGTTGGAAAAATGACCCGACTAATTGGCCGATGATCGAGTACGGCGACATTCATAACTTTCTCATTGAGACACCAGCTTAATTAGTTTATTCTGTATTAATGAGAATATCCTTGTAGATGTTGATGTAATAAATATTGTCGTTCTTTTCAGGGTTCATTCATTTTCTTACATTATATATTTCTACTATGTCAATTTATAATAATAATGTGAAGCTGTAAAATAAGTAGGGACANTTTCTCATTGAAACACCAGGTAAATTAGTTTATTCTGTAATAATGAGAGTATCCTTGTAGATGTTGATGTAATGAATATTGTCATTCTTTTCAGGGTTCATTCATTTTCTTACATTATATATTTCTACTATGTAAATTTATAATAATAATGTGAAGCTGTAAAATAAGTAGGGACATCTGGTACATGACTTACTGAAAGCCTTGGTTGTGTTATAAAAATCAAAATCAAGCTTTATTTACTTTAAACTGATCTCATTTATAGTATTATTTTGGTGCATTATCCGTTTACATTGTGATCAAATGACATTCATTATGACCAATGATTAGTTCAATAAACGTCACTTACTTACTAATTATCTGTCGCTTTTACTTTTGTGAATAAATCAAATTGAAATAAATAAATAGATCTAATAGATCTAATTAATATTTCAATAAATAAAAAAAAACGACAACGTTTAAGTTAGCTGTTGCTCAAATGGCATTTCACCTCCTGTGTGACGGTTGAAAGATATACACAGCCCTAATGATTGTAAATTGACTTAAATGTCATGCAAAAACTTACCAAGCTAATCCCTTTACTGCCCCCAATTTACAACCCACTTATACTACTCGAGTGCACTAGTGTTGTTTTTTTACACCTTATCAGCAAATTATCGGCAAATAAGTGATTTAATCGTGCATTCACACCATGGTGCTTTATGATAGGGGTCCCTTATTGCTATCTACACTGGTTGCAAAAGCCAATACATTTCAGCACTTTATAGGTTAAGCCTTGTTTTTACTATTAAGTTCACAGACAGTGATTACATTTCATGTATATTTACACGGAAAGCCATGAAGAAATACAAGAGCCTTGAGGTCCACAACTATTTCCGGTCAGGCTGGGTGGAAACAGTCTTCACATACCAACTCCATCCA
>VMBQ01017028.1:0-10572 GCA_007657795.1 Dreissena rostriformis | reverse complement strand
TAATAATAATAATAGTAATAATAATAATAATAATAAAAATAATAATACAAACCCGTTGTTCGTTTCGTTTAAAGACATCTATAGGACATAAAGGTGACATAAGCAATCAAGCAAAGCACACATATGATAACACGAGGCTTTTGAGCGAAGTATAAAATTGTATAGTCATTTACAAGACTTAAGAACCCATCATTCCATTACTCTCGTGTGATAACCGCACTCCCTTGCACACATTATACACCAGGCTGGATTAATATGGAATCCTAGCCACGTGTCAGGGCTTAGAAAACATCAACGTGCATTTTGCTGGGGAATGCTGTGCATTCACGTGCACGTCACTTGGCTAAGATCAGGTGGAATTAAGGTGTAATTATAGGGGAATTATTAACCAGTATTAAGTTCAATACAATTATTTTGTTATGTGTAGAAAAACATAATATCGCAATATAATGGTGTCGTTAAACTTTAGATTCAAGTATTGAAGTCCTCGCGACACGAAACGAAACATAATGTAACTATTAGACACAAAGGAAACACCATTAATAAAATAAACCTTACCACGAGGCCAATATATTGGACCGGCCAATTCAAAACGTGTATGGTTGGTTACTTTGTACAAGTACGTGTATGGTTGGTTACTTTGTACAAGTACTGTATGGTTGGTTACTTTGTACAAGTACCGTGTATGGTTGGTTACTTTGTACACGTACTGTATGGTTGGTTACTTTGTACAAGTACTGTATGNGTAATGTATTGTAACGGATGAAGATATTGACCGAATGCGCACAAAATGAGAAATGAATAATATACGATAAACAGTTTTTGCTACTACAATTTCTTCGCCGAATACAGATAAATGTCGCACGATAAATATCATAGTTTATCTTTGTTTTAATAACGAACATGTTTGGCAACAATATTCATGCATTGATATGTTGGGAAAAACATCGTATTTTTCTGGTTACGTGTGCCTTTGAAAAAATGCCCTTCAGTTACATGCAGCAAGATTCATAAGACGGCCATAGCTCGCGTTGCAATTTATATCATTTTCCTAAAAAACATGTCCGTGCAGAGTTGCTTTTGATAATCCATATCAGGCATGGTGTAAACTGTGATATTATTCTCGTTATAAAGTCCTCTAGATATGATGTTGTATCCTTATCATCATCAGCAGCAGTAGTAGTAGCATCATCATCATCATCATCATCATCATCATCATCANAACATTAAATGTTTCTTAGCTTTAAATCGGGTGCCGTTTGTCCGGGTTTTCAATTTAATCGGGTGCCGATTGTCCGGGTCGACAAATTTACCGGGTGCCGTTTGTCCGCCTCAACAAATTTACCGGATGCCGTTTGTCCGCCTCAACAAATTTACTGGGTGCCGTTTGTCCTCCTCTGCAAAAAAACACTGGTGCCGATTGTCCGGGTGCCGTTTGTCCTACAATCCTGTATAGGTCTCTGCATAAACCACATGTGGCTGGTCATTATACATAATTTATGATACATTCATGTCATCTCTTGGCATATTGAGCAGTCATATTAGCCAAATTTTAAAGCCGAATACTAGACAGTTGCTTTTATAAAATATTTTAATATATTTAAAAAAAATAGACATTTGTCCGAAATTGATTAACAGGAACTATATAGTGTTTATATAAATTGGCTTGTTCAATCATAATTATAAAGTGTTTAATAACTATACATTAAAAAAAAATATTGTACAAATTTACTGTTCCACAATTCACGTATTTAACGGGTACCGGTAAATGTAAACTCAGCTATTACGTGTAAAGATCGAACGTCACTGCAGTGTTCGAAACATCATCATAAAAACAAGAAATCACGTTTGATCACAATATGGATAAAAAATACTAGCGTAAAATGAATTGAAGTATAGATTTATGGTATCATAAAATGCTTGATTTGTATCACTCAGTATCACAAGTAAAGATATTTCAATATACATGTACATGCAAAGACAGTTCAATTTGCAAAATAGGCAGGTTTTTTTTCCATGTGTATGCTAAAAATTATTAATATTTTCATTCAATGTAAACGAAACGAAGATTCATTCAACGTAAAAGAAAATTAAAACTACATTTAAAGAGTGTAATGTATTGCGCTTTTTAGGGCTTTGTCAACTCCACTCAACTTATAACTAAAAATCAAATTATTATATGTTTTATTATTTTTGAAATATAATTTATTTAAGTTTTACTTTAATAACGAATACGGCTAATTTATATTTTCGTTTTATGGAATTGTCAGTATTTAGTCTTCCGACCACCTTTACTCTGATGCTAATTACAACCGGTAATTCATATTTTTATAAAGAGGAAATTATATTTATGAATATACATTTATTGGTACTAAATATGATATATTTGTAATATTATTTTGAGGGTTTTCGTGTTTATTGACTTATAAAAAGTCCTTTATACATCTTTTACGTAACTGTAACCAGTGCTTTTGCCAACCAGTCAATGCGCATTCGCGGAAAATCCCGAATGTAAACATTAACAATCAACTGGTCTATTGATTGCCTTTTACCACAACTTTTGTCTATTATCCTGCTTTGGAAGTCTATACAACTTCAAGCCCTCTGGCTTATCTGTGTCTCTGTTAGTATAGCTAACAACAATACATTCCTTTCCCATTGTGAAAATGTGTTACAAGTGCTAACAATGTTCAGTTAATTTGTAAAGCGTAAACCATTCAAATGACCGCGATCGAGAGGTGTGACGGCCAATCTATTTTTTTAATAACGGGAAACCCCTCTTGTGACGTCACGCCAAAACCTCCTATAATGGTATTTAAAAAAGAGTTAGTTTTTTTACAAGTACACTTTCATTTGCCTAAAATCTCATTATTTCTTTTTGGAAATAATTGATACAGTATAAGTATATAGGTGATATTAAAATCTATAGTCTAAAAATGTATGCTTTTAACTTTAATATTTTCTCGGGCATTAAATAACAATCCTTTGAGAGATTATATGCCGAGTTAGGATTTTTAAAAGTCTATAAATACTTCTGATGTACCTAACATTTTTTTATTTTTTTTTATAAAATACACAAGACTAAGAAAACTTTTTTATTTTAACTTGAACAGTCTCGGAGATATTCGTTACCGATGGAAATTTTGGTTATTGAAACGTACATATCCGCATTTGCCAAAAACTTTACTATTTCTAAATTAACATTTCATGTTTGAATATTTAGAGGTAATATAAAAAGCTATAGCCGGAAATAAAATTAGCCATATTAATTGAAGTAGTTCAGAAAATATTCAGTAGAGACATTTGAACGATTTCAGGCCGTGGCACACTTTTTATTGTAAAGTTAATATCTGCCTTTGCGTTAAACTGTAATTTTATTTAAGTTTCTTAATCAAGCATCATTTTAAAATTAATATAAAAAGTTAAAGGCTTTGTGTGTGTGTATTTGAGATATAATTACAGGTCGTCCAGCGTCTTCACGACTACAGATGTATCGACCTGCCCCTGTGACCTTTCAGGGGAGAAAATTAGGTCAGATTTACCCCGGCTGTCCGGATAGAAGGTACATTTTTAATTATACATCAGAGCACGATGACCAATGATACCTTTATGTGCCCAGATGCTATTTTTTTGGATGGATTATGTAGATGATGTTGTTTTGTGTGGTTGTTGTGTATTTGTCTGGAGCGGAAAAGGAGGAGTTAAGTCTGTTGTTCGCGTCCGTCAGTCGTAGAAGGAAGTCTCGTCATGTCTCAGTTTGCAGTGTGCAGACCCCGCCGCCACCACACCAGCGCACACACGCCGACCGAGCCAGGCCCGGCCCGCCCGCCTACACGACCCCGCGCCGAGCCTCCCACCGCCGAAGCAATCGAAACCCGCTCCCTCAACCACCCTCGCGCTGACCGTGACAACAGATCGGTCCAAGATTGACCAAGGAGTCAGACACAACCCCATCCGGAGTCGCCATCGCTAATTCCCACCCGCCTCCCAAACAGCCAGGCCGCGTCCCAAGCAGGACAGCCACAAACAAGCACCGGTGTCCCAGTGATGTTGTTTTAAACTTTTTATAATTAGTTACTGTTTAAGCCTGGTTTTATAATTATGAGATAAAAGTTATGACAATATTTGATATTAAGTGGTTTGCCTCTTATTGTAATGATTTTGCACTATTCCTATTATCCCTATATTAGCATTATTCTTATTGGCACTAATGTGTATTCCTTATAGTTGTGTGTGGTTTTTGTGCTCTCCGCCCCAAGAGAGGTGTTAGTGGGGGTTCGAGCGGGATACAGAAGGCGCCCCAATTCCAGAGGCGCCCCTGGTTCTTTTAAGTGCCCGGTGTACAGCACCGATACACTGCACCCCCGTTTAACGTCCCTCGCGGAGGACTGGTTAGTACATTAAAATACATATATGGAGATAAGTACAGATATTACTCTATTGTCTTGTGTCTTAGTATATATTCACATGGGCTCTCTCTGCTGTGCTATTGGATAGTGTCAGGTGTTCAATGGTGTTGCAAGGGTCAGACTAGTTTTGAAATGTCATTTAGTTAAATATTGTAGAAAAGGGGCTGAGTTTGTGTGGTTGGACCGAGATGACTAGTTTTTTGGGGTACAGGGACGACAATTTCTGGTTCTAGACTTTCTTCCTTNGGTAAATTAGGATTTCCTACCTTATTCGTTTAACACACCTGTCATATAGCAGGTACACTGCACTGTTTGCACTACACTACGGGAAACATCACCTACACTACAGTAGGGAAACAACAACAACAAATACCGTAACCATATTTTTTTTCTTTTTTGTCATGTTGGGTATGTCATGTCAACGGAGCCAGAGTGCACGGACGACATGGCCTTTCGCCAGGCGCGCCCTCTAGCACAGCCTGTTTTAGTATTGTACATATGGGAAAAATGTAAACTATTCATATTGAATTACAACATTATTTACACATATAGGGGTTGCACTGAGGGAAGGTAAGTCTTGCCCACGTGCGCACTTACTGTGTCTTCCGATACTGCGTGGAAGTTTGTTGCCTGTGTGCTTTTCCCCTTCCGTCGTAGTCGTTGCTGATTACAGTTTAGGAGAAGGAAAACGAGGTTCTCGCGGAACCCTGGGTTTGGTATCAATAGCGCTATATGGTTCTAAAGTAAGGGTTAGAGCTTCCATAGTGGTCGAAAGGGGCCGAGTGAAATATGTAAAGGGGAGGGGACGTACCCTTCCGTCGTTTTAAGTGTTATTATTCTTTATCTGTTTATTTATTGATGTAATTTTCATATATATATTATAGCGCAGACGAGGGAGCTGCGGACGTTCGTCATAGACAGTCCCTCTTCTTTGCCTGGTTTAGTGGTAGACATTGGTTCGTATATCCTTATCCAGGTATATGGGTTTATTTACATTATTCTGTATCTATTTATTTATTGATGTATTTTTCCTATAAAATATTATAGCGCCGACGAGGGAAACTGCGGACGTTCGTCATAGACAGCTCCCTCGTCTTTGCCTTGTTTACTGTTAATCATTGTTATTAACTACCTACAGATATATGAGTTTATTGACATTATATTACGTCCCTGCTGTCTTTATATCATTTGAGTCCTTGGGTAACGAGTGGCATAGGCTCGCGGTTCGTATCAGCGCTTTGCGGGTAACGGTCGTAACTTGTGACAAACTTGTGCATCTTTTCATTTTTAGCAAACTGTTAGTTGCGACTAATGGGAGTGTAAAAGCAAAGTACTAAAAATAAGCAGTAGAACAATGGCATCAGCATACTATTAGTAATAGTAACATGTCATAAATATAGTGCATTACTTGAGATTCTCTAGGCGTATACGATATTTGAAACCTTTTCTGTTGACATCCTTAATAATAAGCCGTGGGAACTGTGTCATGGACTGTTTATATAGATATTCTCGCTGTGCACCCACTAATGCGCTTATAAGGTTAGGGGATGTAATTTATAAACGTAAGATCGCCTTTTTTAACAAAGGATTTGTAAAGCTCTTAAAGCATAAGTTATGTTGAGATAGAGTTAAAATGTCGAGTTGATTTCCGCCAAAAAAGATATTCACAGAAAGAAATATTTAGGCTCTCCTTATTGGTTGAATAAAGATTTTCTTATTTATTTTCTATTGCAAGGGAGGTAATTATTAAGCGTTGAAGGTCTCCAATTAGTATAAACCTGAGTGGAGCGATGTTTCTTTTGTAAGATATTGGTGGAATATTAAATGTATTATCGTTAGTATTTATCTTTTTTGTTCTTGGTTTGGATATATGAAGAGTCAACATATACGAGAGACAATTTCGTTTGTTATGATTAATTTAAAGTTATAAACCTGAATTGATGACCATCACATGGTAAAAAAGCTCATTCGTTGTAAATAGTATATAAGATTGCCGTTAACAGTTTAAATATTATAAGATCATTATATAGCTGTCGATAAGCGTTGTTGTTCATACACACCTCTAATAGTCCCACGGCATATTATATTTTATCTAAGTATCCCGTGTCGCGTAATAATATAAGCAAGTGCATCCGCACAACAGGAGCGATTCCGCTGGGAGGCATCAACAGTGAGTCGCGATTAATGATAAGTGTGTTTTTGTAAGCCGCTATTACCCCTGCACTTAGTTCTAGTCTCTGTTCAGCCTGTTCAGGGCATATAAAGAAAAGATGTTCAAACGTGTTATGAATGTTGCACTGGGGGCAGAGGACAGTTTTGTGATAGTCGCCGTGCAATCTAGTCAACCATAGGCGCATGCGCGAGTAAGCCCTGTCCTTAATGGGACTACATATGTTAATTTAATGGCTAGGGTTGTTTTATAGCGGGAAATTACGTTTAACGCAGTATATTGACCAGTGGTGATCTTTTTCATTGTACGCTTTCTGGTAAATTATTGCAATTAGTTCGCGCGCTAGGTTTTAAATCAGAGGGAAGACCTTCATGGGAACCTATTCTGGCAAGTTGGTCAGCGTGTTCGTTACCCGGAATGCCTACGTGACTCGGGATTTATACGAATTGGAGAGTGATATTGTTGTTTGCTAGTTCTGTGATTCCCTTTTATGTTGCACATATTAGGTCGGGACGCGTTTTCGATGAGCCTGCATTTAATTCTTGAAAAGCGCTGAGAGAATCGGTAAATATCGCGTAGTTTGCGTTCGTGAGTTTCAAGTTCGTTAAGCCACTTTATGGCGCTGTTTATTATAGCTAGTTCGCAAGCAAATATAGACAGTTATTTATTGTATTTTACCATGCAATGATGTATAATGACATTTTTGGGTTGTATTTTACCATGCAATGATGTATAATGACATTTTTGGGTTGATACACTACAAAAGCCGCGACTGCTATATCAAGTTCCTATTTGTTTCTACCGTCAGTGAAAATCTGGGTGTAATCCTCATATTTATCTGTTACATAGTTTTGAGCTATAGAGCCGCTGTTTGGGTCGTTATCGGATTTGTTAATTAATGTTGTTAGATGTAAGTCAATGTTTGGTTTTGATAGATTTCTTAAGCAAAAGTATGTTATGTTGGTGCCTGTGTTTTAAAGTCAATAGTCTCATAATATTTGCCTAGCGCGAGCACGTTCTGCGCGGACGGGAGCCCAAACTTGTTTTTCCTTTTTTGGTAGGCCGGGTCTTAAGTTACACTAAGATTAATTGGGAGGTGTGGTCCCATAGATAGCGTGCGCGCGCGGTATTTAAGTTGGTTAATTTGCCTTTGTTTGCCCAGTTCTAGCATTCCACTTCAATTAAAGGCTGAAATAAAATTGATGAATTTATATTCAACTGTTCTGGCTGTTTCTGTTATAGATTAAAAGTGTTTACTGTTATATCTGTGACACGACATGTCTGCGCATGTGTAGATAAGATTATCAGGATAAGATGACTGAAATCTCGTCGCAGGGCGAATTTCCGTGAAAACCCGATAACGATTATCTGTGTTTATTGATAGAAATCGATCATCATCACACCTTTTTACTAAAAACAATAAGTGTAAACAAACTGTTAAAAAGTGGTACTTATGAACATTAAAATGCAAATCGTGGGCAATAAATTACTTATGGCGAGTAAATTGTGAAAACAATAACCATTAACATTTTTACGCGGTAGCAATTTTATTTCAGTTCATGCTATTTCATCATGTCCCTTTATACTTAATACACCGGAATAAATGCAATCAATGGGAAAGTATTGGCTCATTGAAACTTTATAAAAAACAATGCGTCAGATTACGACTTATGCTTTGCAGTAGATATATTTTTTAAAGAGCCAAAATGGACCAGACTATTTTGTTTGACAAGTACGTTGGAAAAAATATTGGTGAGGCGGNGGGGGGGGGGGGGGCTGTGCGGGGCGTATATTATTTACCCGATACGGTCAACAATAAATAGTAGAGAAACTTTTAAACATTTCAGGCCGTGGTACACCTTTTTATTGAACAGTTTATATCTGCTTTTGCCATAAACTGTAATTGTTATAATGTTTCGTAATCAAGTATCAATTTCAAATTAGTATAAAAAACTAAAGGTTGAAATCAAATTGATGAATTGATATATTAACTGTTCCGACGAGGTTATCTATATGTTTTAAACTGATCTATTTCTTTATTAAATTTTCCAAATAAAGTGTAATCTTGAGAATGTACTATAAACAGAAAACACATATATTTATTCTGCTTTCACTTATTACGGATAAATACTATAAGCAAAACAACACACACACACACGAATAGACATCTGCGATAGAGGCGTAAACGCATTCTCTTCAAGGGAGATGTCCTCATTTTGGATTAAGAGCGTTTACCGGTGTGCCTGTGACACCACATGCCGGCACATGCGTAGATAAGATTATCACGATAAGATGCGTCATCTTTATCACTTGACTGAAATATCGATTGCCGCAATGACACGAATCTTTGTTGCAGCACGGCAAATATCACGTATAATCCTACTTGTACCGTGTTCAAAAGAGGCACAGTTTCGTTTTCGAATCCTCGGTGTTAATACAAAAAAATCTTTGTTGAGTTTAAAATTGACGTGTTTTTAGGCTATGAAACACTATGCTGTATGCAGCATAATATTATAAATTTTATTGCCCATGAAACGGACAAAATTAAATCCTCATCTAAACATAGTTGTTTAAGCCCTGTCTTCTCGTTTACGTCACTGATTAACTCCGCCTTTTCATCTTAATTCACCTCTGACATCGACTGCGCATGCGTAGAGGTTAATTAATCATATTTTATCCAAAGTCACCTCTTGAAAGACTGCGCATGCGTAGAGATTAATCCCTTGAAGGGATGAATATATCGCAAGGGATGAATTGCAATGAATTCATCCCATGCGATGAATTCATCCCTTCAAATGATAAATTCATCGCAATTCATCCCTAAAAGCCGCTTGAAAAGGTTGAATACAGATGAATTCGGGGTGAAAACGGATTAATCCGTAAAAATCGGCCATTGCTCAGTCAGCTGGGATAAATGATTTTCATGTCTAAATATTTAATGTTTGGACAGACTGAGTCGAATGTAGCAGTATGATATCAAACTGAAGTTAAGTTTAGGGTTTACAATTACATGTAAGCAGACACTATTTTAATTCACTCTGAATGTAAACATTCTATGACTTTTGAAAAAAACTTGCCACAAAATATTTCTGTGTGCAAACATATTATGAAAACATTGAGATTCCATACATTTTGCATTAGCAAAGATTGAAGTAAATGCACGACATAGCAAACTCCTCTTAGAATTGTTGTTCGCGGCACGTGGCTATATTCCGGAACAAAGCTACAGACGTGCTAAGCCTCTTTAACGACGGTACATATTTACTCCGGAGTACCTTTGGACAACACGCTGCGCTTTCATTACACACACACTTTCACGATCCAATAAAAATGGTAGTAATGTATGTAAAAACAAATTGCAACTGTCAGATAGATGCGTTCAAACAAGCGCCCGTGGATACGGAGGTTATTACAGAAGCACGTGCGTCGCATGATACCGAGCAAATGGCGGCCATATCGAAAATGGGCGAAATTCCAGATGTGGGTAATATTGATCACATGCTGGGATTGTTACCCAAGAAAGACTGTCGTGCGTTTGTGAATGTTAATTATTTATTTTTCTTCATGTTTTCTCTTCTAAAATGATTGTTACTAAGGCCGATTTATGGGGAAACCGGAAATTGAATTTTTAATGGAGTTCATTAAAATAAACGTATTTTTTCATGTAACATTTATTTTATTTTTCGTTGAGCTATTTTACATAATAGGGTCATAAATATGGTTCTCAAACGATGTGTATATTCAGCATATAGGCACACGCAGAAAATTGTTGTTTTCCGTGTTCAAGATAACGAATATATTTGCTAAAGTAATTGTTTATACATTTTTTAAATAGTGTTTTCTCTTTGTGTTCTTTTTATCCTTTTTTCACATTAGTTTTCTTTAGATTTAAGCAGCATCTATAAATGCAGCAAATTAAGATATCGTTCAACAGATGAGTTCCTTAAATTTCAGAAGATGAACCCTTTGCATGCTGGGAAATTTGTCGTCTGC